>PVKZ01007172.1:0-24927 GCA_004027375.1 Macroglossus sobrinus | reverse complement strand
GAGAGAGAGAGAGAGAGAGAGAGAGAGAGAGAGAGAGAGAGAGAGAGAGAGAGACTGTAAGAATTAAGAGCCATTATCAGAAAATAGGTTTTTCTGTCCAGAATGCAAAACAGGTGGTGGTACCCTGTAAGGGGAGCTGGAGGGGATTTTAGAAGACAGGGAAGAGACAGGACACCACTAACCCTTCAGAATGATGATTGGATTTCTGTTGAATTTTTCATAGATGTCTGTGTGCCTTCCCCACACATTGCAGTCTGGGTGAAAAATTATACCAGGCCCACTAAGGAAAATAGATCTGCGTGAACCAAGATTTCATTGCCAAGGGCCACGTTATCACATGGAATTTCGTTATGGGGCAACATGGCTGATTTATTTATATGTGCACCCTGTGGGCGTCCAGTAGGCCTCCCAGACTGTGATCATCATGGGGACAGCTGTCTTAGATATGCATTGCTTGGACACATGGTGAAACTGCTGTCACACGTGCTTCAAAGAAGGAGAAGGAAGGTATGAAAATATATCTGGGCTGCTTCGGAGCACTCGCAGCCTGCGTCCAGGGCTGGCAGTTGAGATACCTGGGTTTTCATTCTATCTCCATCAGTTGCCTGATCCATAAATGTGGGCAAGAGCGTCGCCTGGCTGACATTCAGTTTCCTCAACTGGAAAATAGGGTAATCATAGCCCCTGCTGGTCTAGAAGGTCAATGACGTATATTGTGGCTGAAATACTATAGGAGTGACTAACACGGGCACTAGTTAATAAGACTATTACATCCATTTACGTACTCATTCTACAAACATTTATTGAGCAGCTACTATGGACCATGCACTTTGATGGGTGTGATCAAGGTAGGCACCATCAATCTGTCATCATGATGCTCAGAGTCCAGTGCCTGACTCACAGATAACTAGCCTTTCTCCTCTGTCTTGCTTGTAGACTCACTGCTTTATTCTTGAAATTCAAAACATTTACTAAGATTTCTAAGTGTTTGCCTTTTCTCATTATTTGTTCCCGGAACTTGCTAAGTCTATTTGATTTGCCGACAGAAGTTCTTCAGTTCAGCAAAGTTTCTTCATTATTTCTGTGGGTTCTGTTATCTCCTTCTTATTAGACAATATTGAGTGTCCTGAATTCATGCTCCATCTTTCTTCTTTTATCCCCTTATTTTTCACGTCTTCATGGACTGCTACAAGAGTGTGAGGTGCTCAGGAATTTGCTAATGGGATTCTCACTGCCTAGTGAGACCCAGTCTATTGCTCTCTCTGGGAAGCCATTACGATTTTCCCCACCTGCCTTCCATGAGGGTACAAAGAAGAGCTGAAATGGCCTTTTGATGTCCAGCTCTTCTCTTGATAACTCGAACCACTGATTGAGAACAGGTCTCATCCACCTCGGTCCTTTATCCCGACACTATCTAAAAGCAAGAGCGCTGAACAGGACACCAAAGAAATTAAGGAAGTCAGAGATGGGGCTGGGCTCCAACACGACCTCAGAAGCTGGGAATGACCCTGGAAGTCACCTGGTCCGATGCCTTCAATAGGCCGATGACCAGTCTGAGAAAGACTCCAGGACTGTCCCAAGAACACAGAGCTACTTAGCAGTAGAGCCAAAAATTAGAACTCAAGTCCCCTGACTCCCAGTTCACTGCTCTTTCCATCCAACCAACTGCCTAGAACGTAGTTTGGTTCCCAGGTTGGAGAAGCGTGGTGTGCAGTAGGGCGGGTGGGTGAGAGAGAGCTGCAGGCAGGCCTGGTGAAGAGGGAGGGGGAAAGGGTCTGAGGTGGATAAGAGAGAGGTGAAGAGTGAAAGAGAAAGAGAGAGAGAGAGAGAGAGAGAGAGAGAGAGAGAGAGAGAGAGAGCGCTAGGGAGGGAACGAGAGAAGGCAGTGTGATCGAGAAACAAGATTTGCAATAAATGTGAGGGATGCTATGGAAATTACTTTCTGAATGGCATTTAATTGGTTTATTAGTGTAATTCAGTTGCAGTTTGATTTGATTCAGACCTCCGATGTGTGCGATCCACCACCCACCAAGGACACTGCCAGCCTTTCCAAACAGCAACAAGCGGCATATGTGAGAGGAGGAGGTGGTGGTGGTGGATGATGAAAGGTGAGAGAGGGAGCCGCGAAGGAGAGGGGGAAGGGAGGACAGAAGGAAGGAGAGGAGAGAGAGATGGAGGAGAGAGAGAAAAGCAAAGGAAAGAGAAGAGATGGGAAAAGAAGAGATAAGGAAGAAGAAAGAAGGCCGGAGATGGAGGAGTGTGACCAAGTGATTGGGAGAGGAGCAGGAGGGAAATTGAGGGGCAGGGAGAGATGGAGAAGAGAAGAGATGAGAAGGATGAGGTGGAAGGTAAATGCAGCAGAGGGGAAGTTAGAAAGGCCTGGGGGATGGAGGCAGAAGTGTAGATGCTCAGAGATAAGGAGAGGCGAACACAAAGAAAGGGCAAACAAGAAAGACAGGACGCAGGGAGAGAAGAAAACAGCATGGAAACAATGAGTTGCAAACACACACATGTGTGTACACGCATACACACGCATACACACACACACACACACACACACACACACACACACACACCTATATCCTGAGCATCTCCCAATGCTCCTGAGGGCCCACTGGCAGGATGTTCTCTGGATTCCTGATACTAAGGACTTACTACCACCCTTCAGGCTATTTCCAGTACCCCGAGAAGGAAGCCCTTCTATGTTATGGGCACTATGCCCATCTGGATGACAGGGTCAGTGAGCCAACGAGCAGCTTCTCGTGGGGACCTTGGAGATAAAAGTGGATCTGGCGAAGCACAGACTGGCACCATCATGAAGCTGCAAAAACCCAGAGTGTTTTGCAGATGGGAAGATGGGAGCCCAGGGGAGAGAATGGGGTCAGAGGCAAAGCTTCCAAAGCTTTCTGTCCCACCTCCTCCCAGATGCAGGTTGGAGCCCCCATAGCAGGCTGTTGGAATGTGTCGTACTGGGACTGTGGGCACAGGCTTCGAACCCAAACAATCCCAGATTTTTACGCCTATAGCACCTGGTCTTCCTAGGTGGTCTCCCATCCAACTACTAACCAGGCCAGACCCTGCTTAGCTTCCGAGATCAGACAGGATCCGGCCATTCATGGTGGCATGGCCGTAGACTTTGGTCAAGTCTTTTAACTTCTCCAAGTCGCACTTTCTGCAAAAATACAGTTCAAGGTAGTCCCTGTGTCATTAGAGTTGCTGTGAAGAACTAGGAAGATAAAAATATATGGGGAGTATCCAGAAAAAGCTTGGCAAGTACAAAGTGTTTGATGCATCATGATTTTTATGATTTTTATTATTAATAAAAGAGGGGACATGGGACACCCAGCCGAGTTGGGCGGAGGGTCTCCCTAGCTGAGGTATGAGAAGGGCAATATGGCATTGTGGTTATGAACGTGAACCCTAAAAACCAGGATGTCTGGGTTTGGGTCCCAGCTCTGCCATTGAATGAACTCGGGCAAGTTAATGACCTTGCTGTGCCTCAGTTTCTTCTTCTGTGAAATGGAAATGAAACTAATTCCTACATCATGGTATTGTTCATGAGGATCAAATACGATAGTACAGAGGAAATGCTTAGAACAGAGTCTGGTCCATGGCAGGTGTTAAACACATGTCAGCTCTCGGTATGGCTGAGCTGAGCTATGAGGATGTGAAGACCGAGGACACACTTAGAGTCACACAGTTGGTGCAGAGTTGGGATCTGAATCCAGGACCGTCAGCACTGCCTGCTGGCTTAGGACTTCCCAGGACTCCAGAATCCTGTTCAAGCATCTTCCCACATTGCCACCCCTTCCAAAGATCCCCACCCCACCATCGCCAGCACCATGCGGCTTACTCCTCCTGGACGGACTGTTAGCCACATCTTTGATGCTTTAAAATACCTTGTCTTGAGAAGGAGACAGGACAGAGTGTATCACAACTCAGACTTTGGAATTCCCCAGGCTTTGTCACTGTCCCCCATCCCATCCACACATAGATATTCACACCCAGGGCCACACACAGACACACCCTCCCCCTCCCTCTGTAATTATAGAAACTAAGTTAACTTGGTCGGTAGCCATCAGCTGGGAACACAGGCTGGATTTATCTCTAACGCTTATTCCAGGAATCTGTAATTTTCACTAGTGACACACGACTTTTTTTACGGAACTGAAAATGCACGCCCAGCGAACAAGCTGCAACTCTGAAGAGCTCCTGTCTTGATTGGGACTAATTATTTTCATAAATACAATAATTGACCATCCTGGTGACCCACTGATGGGGAAAGGAGACTTGCCTTGGGCACCATTAATCATCCCTGGGCTGGTTTTCAGGACACCCATCATCTCCTCTTAGCCTGGCCTGGATGGAATGAGAGGGAAGCAGGGATCCTGTGTCACCCACATCAAAGAGCCCTCACCTTGGCCTCAAAGTGGGGAGGGAGACGAAAGCACAGGTGTGACCCCTTAGTCAGCAAAAGGAAATCTCTTGGCTTCTCTCCACATTGAAGCTCACCCAGGGAAACTTGGAGTTGGAAGGGACCCTGCAACGGTGGGATGAGTCTGGAGGTCTGGGTTTGAATTCCTGCTGTGTGGCCTTGAGCACGTTACTTAACTTCTCTGAGTCTCAGGATGTCAGCTGAGCCTGGAAAGATCATTGCATAGATGAAATGAGATAGCCTGCCAGACATCCTAGAGCTTAGTGGATACCTTATAAATTATTTTTATGTATGATTCGCAGTTTAATCTAATCATTGTACAGTTAAAGCCCTGAGATGGGAGAGAACTTGACCAGGGACACACAGTTTGTGGCAAAACTAGAATCAGAACCCAGGTCTTTTTTGGATCTGTTGTTACTATTTTTTATTTGTTTGTATTTAACTTCATCTGTATTAGTTTGCCTGAACTCTTTGTTATCCAATCTCTCTTGAAATATCCAGAACACTAATGATATGGTATCTCTTTGGCCTGAATTATCTGGATACAATTTGGCTTGTGTTCACAGGCATGAGGAAGCGGCATAATAACAAAATGTGAAGATTCTGCACTCAAACAGGGCAGTATTTTATGGCTCGTCTGCACCATTTCCTTGCTGGGTGACCCTACGCAAACCTGTGAAAATGTCTGTTCTCAGATTTCTTGTCTTTAAAGTGAAGATAATCATGGAATTTATCGTAATTTTATGAGATTACTTATAAAGCGACATCTAGCAAGGATTTACATAAGTCAGCTGTTGCCACAATAGCGCTGTGTAACAAACGCCCCCAGAACGCAATGTCTTATTCTTACTCACGCACCTGCAGGTCAAATGGGAGTCAGCTTGTTCAGGTCGAGTCCAACTGAGCTTGGGTTTTAGATCTGCTTTACATGCTTTCATTTCCTTGGACCAGGTGACTGCTCAGGACAAGTTCTCCTGGGATGGTAGAAGTACGAGAGAGATAAGCAGAAATATACAATGTCACTTAAAGCCTAGGTTCGTAATTGGTACACTCTCACTTCTATCCACTCTGTGTTGGCCAAAGCAAGTTCTATGGCCAACCCCAACACCAGTGGGGCAGAGAAATAAACCTACCTCTTTTGGGAGGAACTCCAGGGTTATATGACAATGGATGTGGACACAAGGAAGCAGAAACAGAGAACAATAATACAGTCTACCACAATCTACAACAAATGCTATCAGTTCTTACAAGAGACAACTGCTTGAGAACTAATACTGCCTTATGTAGGCTGTAGCACTTGACAGTTTTCAAAGTGTCACTTTTCTCAAATGGCCTTGTATGTCACCCTCACCACAATGCTGTGGAGAAAGAATTGGAGTCCCCATTGTACAGCTGGGGAAACAGGAGCTCAGAGTAGTCATGAACTTGCCCCAAGATCACACACTTGGAGAGTGTGGCAAAGCAGGACCGGAATCTGGTTTTCCCAACCCAGCCCCAGATCAGGGCTGGGTGCATGACCTCATAGGAAAAAGGAAGTACCCAGCATCCCTTTCTTCTTTTTCTTCTTCCTAGAATCAGATCGAAACACATTCAGCCAGCCCATGAGATGCAGGTGAAGCAACTTGATAGAGCAGCAAGAAAAAGCATGAATTATGAGCTGCGGGGGTTATTCTCACAACCTTCCCACAGGAGGATTCTCCAGATGCCTCCTAGCGTTTAATAGGAACTTTTGGCAATGAGAGCTGGGCTCAAATCCCACCTCCCGCTCCTGTTTGTTATTTGATCTTGAATGTGTAAATTAACTTCTCTGAGCCTCAGTTCTTTACTTGTAAAATGAGGATAATAATCATTTCTACTACCTAAAAAGGCTGTGAAGACCCATTCATTTATTTGTTCATTCAGTGAATACTTATCGAGTACCTACTATGTGCCGGATATTGTTCTAGATGCTAGAGATGTAGCAGTAAATATAAGAAAGTCTTTGCCCTCATGGAGCCAAACTTCTAGTGCAAGGAGAGAGGCCATAAACAGATATGCAAGTAAATACACACAGTATTAAAGATAGTGGTAAGATCGAGGAAAATGAATCAGGGTAAGGGGAAAGCCTGGCATTGTGTAGGGTCCTTGTATCATGTTTACTTTTAGTATTTAAGGGAAGCCTCACCGATGAAGTGACATTTGAGCAAAGATTTGAAGGAAGTGTAGGAATAATCCAGGTGACATCTGGGCGATGTAAAAATGCAAAAGCCTCGAGGCAGGAGTGTGCTTGGCCAACATGGTCGGAACGATCTGAGAGAAGAGGAGAATGATAAAATGAAATCAGAGCGTCGACAGGGGGGCAATTTATGCAGTGATTTGGGGGCAATTATAAGGACTTTGATTTTGATACTTTGAGTGAGATTTCGGGAAGCCCTGATCAGAAAAGAGGGGTAACACCACCTGACTTTGTTGAAAAGGATCGTTCAGGCTTTGGGGTGGGAAATAGACTCGAGGGGACCAGGGCAAGGGTTTAATGGGATGATGCATGTGGAGCACTAAATACAGGGCCTGGTACGTTCTAAATGGTCAGCGGTGTGTTCATCCACTTGGGCTGTCAAACAGGATGCCTCAGACCAGGTGACTTAAACAATATAGATTTATTTCCTCACGGTTCTAGAGACTAGAGGTCCAAAGTCAAGGTGTCGGCAGGTGTGGTCCCTTCTGAGGACTCTCTCCTAGGCGTATACATGGCCACCTTCTCACGGCATCCTCACATGGTCATCCCTTGGTCTCTATTGTCTATGTCCAGAGTCCAAGGACACCAGCCATGTTGGATTAGGGCTCATCCATATGACCTGTTTTTACCCTAATTACCTCTTTGAAGGCCTTATCTCCAAATATGTTCTGAGGTACCGGGGAGTCAGGCTTCAGCATATGAATTTTGGGGAAGATGCAATTCAGCCCGTAACAAAGAGCAATAATAAAAGGATAATAATAATACATTATTATTATCTTTATGGAGCATTTAGGATCTCTCCTGTCTAGGTGAGTCACGTACCCTTCGTATCGTGCAGCACCTCCCAGGGACTGACACAGGCTCTGCGCTTATCCCAGCCTCATCCCCAACACTCTTTAGATGACAAATGTTTATCATGTGCCGGGTTCTGAGATACTGTGCCGAGCAAGTACCGTCGGGTCGCTCCCTTGTTCTGGGCATGACAGGGTTTCCTGAACCTTTGCC
The DNA here is from genome assembly GCA_004027375.1 of Macroglossus sobrinus. NCBI lineage: Eukaryota > Metazoa > Chordata > Mammalia > Chiroptera > Pteropodidae > Macroglossus > Macroglossus sobrinus. The sequence goes on along the minus strand of PVKZ01007172.1, from coordinate 17,272 downwards.
ATCTCCCACAGACTGTTCTGGATCTCCTTCCAAGAAGGATCTGCTGATCACCCACACGTGCCAGGCGCTGTGCCAGGCTTTGGTGATGATACTGATGAGCAAGACAGGGCTCTGCTGTCAAGGAACTCTCGAAGATTTGTTCCCTGCAGCTAACCACGTAAACAAACCCATTCTGACACATCGGTGGGTGTTAATAAATTTTCCTCTCGAGGTAACATATGTGTCTTTTGGAGACCTTGTGATTCAGGGGAGTGCATGTGGTGGGATTGTTAGGAAGAGTGACAGGCCTGCAGGGGACCTACCTCTTGGCATGCGCCCAGACGCATATTGTCTTGCGTACTGGCTGACTTGCTGGTGTCTACCAGATGGGTAAGAACAGAAGTCACGTCAGTCGTTTTTCACTATATATCCAGTATGTGGCATCGTGGCTGGCACACAGTTGGTGCTCCCCAAATATTTGCGGAATAGATAGATGAACCTTAAATTGCACTGTCCAATATGGTAGCCACTCACCCGCCTCTTGCTCTGTGTATTTCAATTAAAAACAAAATAAATTAAGATGGATGATTAAATGCATTTATTCATGTCTTATTAAAATGAAAAATCATTTCCTCAGTCATGTTTTAAGTGTTCAGTGGCCACGCGTGTTCGTACTACCATATTGGACAGCACAGATACAGGCTGGAGAATGTCCCCGTCATCACAGAAAGCTTGCAAATCTAGAGCAGTGGTTCTCAACCAGGAGCAATGTTATACCCCCACCCCCAAAAGGACATCTGGCAGTGTTTGAAGATGTTTTTGGTTGTCACAACTGGGGTTGCTCCTGTCCTCTAGTGGATGGAAGCCAGGGATGCTACTTCACATCCTGCAGTGCACAGGACAGGCCCCTCCCCCACCTCGTGCCAACAATAGTACTAAGGCTGTGATGCTACTGTGGGTGCCAGCTCACACATCTACAGTTTGCAAAGCTGAGTTATCCTGTGTAACTCCTCCAACTCTGGGAGATAATTAGGGCTAGCATCATCCCCACTTTGTAGAGGGGGGAAAAAAAGCAAGGCTCCGAGATGTTATGTGTCTCAGAAGGCAGCAGAAATTGAACTTCAGGGCCCACGTTATAGAGAGGCTGTTTTCTGTCAGTTAAGAAGTATTTTTTTTTCTAACAGTTTCTGCAAAGTGGAAGCAGTGTTTCCCGTCATTGAAGATATTTTGACTGAGATTACTCCATGGAGCTGTTTCTTTCCCATAGTACTCCACCGAGTATTAGCCCACTCAACCATAAAACAAAGTTTCTATGGCCACATATTTCGTTTGTTTCTTTCTTTTATTTGTCATTTTTTTTTTTGTGGCCACAAGTTTTTGATAAAAGCTGCATAACACATTCCCTTCCTGGGCCTTCCCATTGCACGTAAGACATTAAAGGCTCTGATAAGTCCTGCAGCAACAAAATCTGGTTCTCTTTGTTTAACCTAGCATTTCTCAATCCCATGTGAGTACATGGCTCCATCCTCATGCCGTGATAGAGGAGTAAGCAAGTATTTATGCGGAATCAATGTTCAGTGGAACACATTTTGGTAAATGCTGCTTTATAGCAATCAGGCATGGAATGAAATATCACACAAGCTTTTGGGTCTATCTGTACATCCTATCTATGTGGCCATGGGCAAGTCTTGGTGTTTGGGGAGAGTCATTGGCATGTCTGGATCTGAGCTAACTGACTCAGCCGAGGCCACACAGCTAAAGTGTACATTTCAAACCTGGGCAGGCATTTATTTCATTTATTTATCATTTCCCTCTTTTTGACTCTTGGGAGTCTATTTAATTCAGTGTGAAGTCTTTCTCCCCAAAAGCCTGAATTAGATACAGTGTACCTCAATCATCTGTTCAGTACCACATTCCCAAGGAGAATTACATCACCTGCCTTATTTAGACTCTATCAGGGGCAACTGTTGAAGTATGGACATAGATAGCTTCTATGTTGCAATCGGTGGGTGCCGGCTCATCCAAAAGAGAGTGATCATAAGGTGAGTTTCAGCTGATAAGAGCCATGTGTGTCTGTCAGGTGTTACTTGGTAGGTGTTTTTTTGTCACCATGCAATACAGTGTTTCCAAGAGTCACATGGGGAGAGACCCTTGTGAATTGAAGACTTTTTAAAGCTTAGCTTGATTCCAATCAAGTGCCAACAAAAAGATAATCTAGGACGTCCAACTGCTGAGAGACAGAGAGAGGAGAGGGGACAGAATGGGAGCGTCCGTAGAGACCAGATGCATCGGAGTTAAGCGTGCTGTGTTCTGGACCCACATGATTATGGGTATGACATATTGGAAGTGGCCCCATGGACACAGCATGAAGTACCACGTAATAGCACAGTGAGAAAGCAAAATTGCCCTTTCAATTCACTTTCTGTCCTCTCCATTGTGAAAGCGTTGTCTCGCTTTGGGACTACTACATTTTTAACATCTCTCATCTGTGCTCATCTTACTTTCTTAATAAAAGGAGCAGGTATCAGGTTCAGAGCCGGGGGCCGTTGGCAGTGCATCGTTGGAATTTAATAATGTTTCCATCATGTCTGTTTTTAAGGCCATCTTCTATTACTGAAAAAGACACTTATTTTCCATTGACAGTTGAGGTGTGAGCTTGCCTTTAAACCAAATGTATTAAGTCAAAAGAGCAAATCCATTTCAAGAATAATATTAAGCAAATACTAGTATAGGAAACACTTGCATGAATGGACAAACATCGTGATTGATCTTGTGTAAGCAGCTGAGGTTTAGGAGATGTGTTTTGATGGAGAGGTAGCTTTGGGGAAAGCAAGTCTGAGTTACATGCCAGCTCCATCCCGTAACAGCTGTGATGTCCTGATCAAGGCTTTTTGACTCTCCGAGTCCCAACTTGTTGTCAGTTAGGCAGAGATGGTAAATTATCCATTGTATGTTAATATTAAATGACCATATAAGGAACAGAGTAGGGGCTCAAAAAGTGGCAACTCTTGCTGTGCCTATTTTGTGACTAACACAGATTTATATAACACATGGTGCCTCTAAGGGGGCCAGGTTTGGGGTAAACTTCTTTCTGATCAACATTCTAATAGTAACACTCAACGAGGGGATTTGAACCTTGAACAACGTGGGTTTGAACTGTGCACATCCACCTATACCCAATTTCTTTCAGTTGGCCCACTTGGTTCAAAACCGCATTGTTCAAGGGTCAGCTGGGAGCTGGGAATCAACATATGCAGAGAGCTGACTGTAGTTATGTGTGGATTTTCAACTGGATGGGCGGTTGGTGCCCCTAACCCCCAGGACATTCAACTGTACTCATTCTGTGCCAGGCACTGTTCTAAGCATTAGCCATCTAGTATCTTATTTAACACGCCTCGTGATTCAGCGAGGTAGAGAATATTCTCTTTACAGATGAGGCACAGGAAGGCAAAGTGCCTTATCAAAAGTCACATCACAAGAAAGCGGCAGAGGCAGCTCTCAAACCCAGGCAGCTTGCTGCATGCTCTTGACTACGCTCATAGGTACCAGAAATGCCTACGTTTTAGAGGCCAACAGTAAAGTTTTTGTTGTTGTTGATGAAGAGAGTGATTGCATTAGTTAGTAGTCCTTTGGTGACAAGGGACATAAACTACACCAAAGTAGCTCCAATAATAAAGAAGATATATTGGTTCTTGTAACCGAAAAGTTGAATAGCTTCAGCTTTGCTGGATCCAGGAACTTAAACAATGTTGTTCCCCTCTCCTCTTGCGGGGACAAGAGGGCTGCCAGGAGCTCCAGGCTTTCATCTTATCCTTTTTTAGCAACCTCTAGCAAAGGAGGTCCCTTCCCAGTGGTTTCCACAGAAGTCCCAGAATTGAGCCTCACTGACTTACTTGGCCTGGTTTGCACAGGTGCCTTTTTATGAACCAATCACCATGGCCAGGGGTATGTGATGCTTGATTCTATGCTCATCCTTGGAGCTGGGATGAAGGCACATTTGCCTGAATCAGAGGGACTGAGAGTAGAGTCAGGGATGGTCCCTCAGAGAAGACTCTGATACTCAAACCATAAGAGCAGAGAATAAACACTCAGCAGGGAAAATGAAGCCTCCTGTAAAATCTTGCTTTCCATCTTCATAGAGAAGATCCATGGGCTGGGGGCCTCCACCAGGAAGGAGCAGACTGAGGCTTCATCACGTCCGTCTCCCTGGTTTGCTCTGTGACCTTGGACAACCCCATAAACCCGAATGTGTCTCAGTGTCTTCAGGTGTTCCATGGGACAGTAACTTCTTGCCACTTCGCAAGACTATTTTAAAGAGCAGAGTACATGCAATAGTGTTATTTATAAATGTAATTAACATTGCAGCTTTTCCCCCCACTGTAATTTCTATAAAAAGCACATTTAAGTCCATCCAAGTTTTTTTTCAAATAGCTCATACCCCTCTCAAAATCCCAATTTAGCCAGTTCCTGCTGGATTTTTAAGATCTGCATCTCCTCACATTTGCTATGTACTTTCAAATAAGCAGTTTCAAAGCGTGCTCGTGAAATCAAATGACATCTTACCAAGATGTCCACGTGCCAAGATATTACATGGCAAAAGCTGTGCTGAGTATTTTGTATGTAGCATCTCATTGAGTTGTCCTGAAAACCCAGTTCTGTGGTGAGCAATATGAGTCAGGAAGAATATAGCACAGGACAGGCAGTTTGAGATTTGGAGAGCTGAGTGCAAATCCCGATCTGGCCTCCAATAGCAGTGGGACCATGGCAAGTCACTTAACCTCCGAGCCTCAGTTTCTTATCTGTAAAATGGGAACGTGGAGGCTATGTCATAAGGTTATTGAGAGAACACAGTGAGCTAATAGATATACAGGTATTAGCAACCTGCCTTGCACCTATAGGGATCCTCTTCAAGGTCACACAGCAGGCATCAATCCAAGCCCTGTATGCCTCCAGGACCCATGCCATGCTGCTGTACAACAGAAGCACTCCTGTTCTGGGGCCACCCTTCAGGTCCCCGCAATTCAGAGTCTCTGGCCCCTCTAGCCTACCCAGGTTTGCTCTGTACACTCAGGCTCCAAATTGCCTGCTGCAATGTCCTGAAATAACTCTGCTCTTCCGGCCAGCCCCGCTCCCAACCTCCCTCCCACCAGGCCCAGAATAGCCACATACATCTCAGCTCCAAAACAGTCTGCAGCATGCTTCCTCCCCTTTGATAATAGCTCGGCGGTGTCTGCGTGCAGGCATCACCGGGGCCACGGTGCCTGGCGTGGCCTCAGTGAGGCTTAGGTGTGCTGTGCTTTCATGTAGAGATAGCATTTGATTTTACTTACGAGAAGGTGTCACACTCATCATTATACCTGGGTGGGGGTGGATGAATAGATGATGTCATCTCATCTTGCCAATGGAGAAACCAAAAGACTAGTTTTACAAGTCCATGGCCATGGTCTTATGTGACATTTCCTTGCAGCTTTACCTTGTATTAAGAGAACTGATGTCCATTGTCTTACTTATAATCTTCTTGCCATGGCCTGCAAAACTTTGCCAGACCTGGTTGCTGCTCATTTTTGTGATCTTATCTTATTCCTCTCCTTCCTTTACCCATTTTGCTCATGACCTTCTCACCTCTTTTGAGTTCTTGAAACCCACCGAGCTTTCTCCTTCCTGCCTCAGAGACTTTGCAATGCTGTTCACACTGATTGAGATGCTCTTACCCAGTTCTTTTTAAAATGATTATTTCCTTCTCACCCTTCAGATTTCAAGCAATCTCCTAATCTCCCTTATACGTCCTTTCTTCTATTTGCACATATCACAAGTTATGACTACACGTATTTTTCAGAACACTTATTGCTTTAATGCCTATCTCCTATACTAAAATGTGGGCTCCATTATAGTAAACACTTTGTCTATCTTGTTCACCAAGTTTTCGCCAGAGCCCAGAACAGTGTCTGACCCTTTAGAGGAGTTCGGTAAATATTTCTGAAGGAGAGACATGTTGACAACCATGTTATATGATAAGCATCATCACTCCTCTTGGACAGATGACAAGATAGAGATGCAGAGTGTCAAGGCATTTGCCAACATCACTGCCAAGGCTGCAAACGGGACATAAGTGAAAACCCACATCCCCAGGCTCTCATCCAGGGTTCTTTCTACCCCCAAAAGTGGTTTTTAGAACAGAGACGTGACCGTGGTTTTTCCTCACGTGATGCCAGGAAGACTCCTTGGAAATAGACTCACTGAGCTAAATTTTGACCTATGGATAGGCAATCACCAGGAAAGAAGATGGGGAAGGGTGCTCCAAGCAGAGGGAGCAGCAGACACAAAGGCATGTAAGTGTCTCTTAGCAAGCACTGAGCAGATAACAAATGTGTTCTTAACTTATTTATGTCTAGTCATTTATTTGTGCCACATTTACTTGAGATCTGCTGTGTCAGACATTTTGAGGGGCACTAAAAATATAAAAGTAAAAAAATAACACAAGACACTAATAATACTAATTAATCTTTATTGAGCCCATATTTATTTGTCCAAGACACTATATTAAGTGTCTTACATGGACAATCTCTTTTTTAACCCTATAACAGTGATATATATGCTCCCTGAGACTGGTCCAGGAGTCGTCTCCATTTTACAGAGGAGGAGATGGAGGCTTAACAAGGTTAAGTAACGTCTCACATCTTTAAGTGCAAAGGTGGAAAAGCTGGAATTGGAATCTAGGCATCTTGATTCAAAAAACCCAAATTCATAGCCCAGTGGTTATCTTGTTCCTCCTATAGCTCTTCTGTGTAAGAGGGTCCATCATAACAGAGAAGATTTCCAGAAATAACAGCTCGAGCATTCCCCAGAAGTGTGAGCTACTGTCCGAAATCTCTCCCCCATCCCCACTCTTCCTGATGTTTCCTACAGGTGGAGACCCACCCTCTCTCCTCCCTGGAGTGCACCCTCCACTTGCATTTCTCTGCTTCTCCTTGCTTCAATCCTACCTTTTTCTTCCAGAGATTTTTGTCCCCTTAACACCCTTCACCTTCTCTCTAAGACTATTCCTGCCCATGAGAGCCAAATTCAGTACCATCTGCCCCACCTGCAGATGTCTCAGATATTCCGTGGGCCCTCTAGCTAAGAGCTCCATGATCACCTTTTCCCCTGAGCAGTGCCAGACCTGGAAAAAGCGGCCTTCGACTCTTATAGTTACCAACTGCAGCTTTTTAGCTGGAGACACCTCCTCCGCCCAGCCCTCCTCCATGCCCAGCAAGCCCAAGGCCTGGAACAACAGAGCCGCATTTCAGAGCCTCTGGGGCAGTCCTCAGGCCTAAAACCACTTTTATTTTGCTCTCGACTGAGAAAACATCGATTCTACCAATTAAGTGTCCCCCTAACCTACCCACTCGCCAGGGCTTCTGCTTCACATTCAGTCCCTTGCCAAACTCTGTTGAAGAGACTCAGAGTGATGTTTGTTCATTCATTCATTCATTCATTCATTCATTCTGACAAGCACTGAGCTAGGGACACAACACCTAGATATCAGATAAGAACTTACCTGTTTCTCTCTCCTTTGGTGATGAGACAACAGAAAAGTGATAGTTACTGAGGATTTGGGGAGCCAGGAAAAGCTTCCAGAGGAAGTAATGCTTAGGACAAAACTTGAGGTATAAGCAGGAGTTAACCAGGGAAGAGGAGAGGGGTATAAGGTATCCCCAATATGGGCAAAGATGAGAAAGGGCCTGGCCCACCTAGGGAAGTGCCACCCTGCCTAGAGTGTGGGGTGGAGGTTAGGAGTTGAATGAGAGGGAGCAGGGAAAGGCAAGGAAGAGATTGGATCCTCCTGCATATCGTCTTACAGGCAGTGGGGAGCCACAGAAGGTTTTAGGCAGTTGCACCTTCCATGTGTCTCACATCAGTGTTAACCTGGCTGTGGACTTCTCTTTCTTGTAGGAGAGCTTTGTCCTCTGCAGTCAGATCCTGGTAGCCCAGAGCATTGCCGCATTCTAGGGCTGACGTGTCCAGCATCTCTGGGAAAAGGAGAGAGGGTACAAGGTCCCATTATGTTGGGGATCAGACAGAGATTTGAGCTGACCACTCATAAGTTAGTTCTCTTCTTGATGTCGATCCAGTCCCCTGGTGCTGAGGGAGCATGACTGGTAGAGTAGACGTTGCCCTAGGGAAGGCTAAGTCCAGGCACTGCCCCCCGACTGCTGTGTTATTTTGTGCGAACTTAACTCACTTTTTTTTGGACTCAGTTTCCCCATCGATAAAATAAGATGATTGGAGATTTTTTCAGCTTTGATATTCCATGCATGTAATAGGTATCAAGAGAAAAAAATGGAATCTGAGATGACCGGGGCATGAAAACATCTCACATGTCAGCTCATGAGGGAAAAATATTTCTCCCTTGGAATTATCTACTTCAGTGGACAGATATGAACAAAACATCAAAAACAAAACAAAAACAGAATTTAAAAGTTGTGCAGGAGAAGCAAAGAGCCAAAGGAGAAATGGCTGTTGCTATGACACACCTACCTCACACTGTTGAACACTCGTGGGCATTTTCACATGTATCCACACAAGCACACCCACATGTCTACATGGCATGGATCACTATGTACGTATGCATTCACATACCCCTATCCACATATACAAACTTCCTGAGGATCTTTCTGTACCTCAAATGTTCTTTACAGGGGTCAGATCTCTGTGAATGTTCTATAGTTGTATCTGGGTTTGGGCACACACACGCACACACACACACACACACACACACACACACACAGCAGAATCAGCCCTTGTATTTTCTGGAGCCTACACGAGGCAGAATATCCCAGGCCCTAAGCTATTTCACCTAGTTTCAGTGGAGACTAAGGAGGTGAGGTCTGAGCTAGCTGACTGGGAATTAATTGACTTTCTCCATGCATTCTCTATAACTTCTTTAACAAGGACTCCTCCCAAGTCTGGTCCAGAGGAGCATAAGAATGAGGGCATGGACCCCAGCTCTGTAACACTCAACTTCTCATCCTATGGTAGGCCTTGGAGAACTGCTCTATATGCTGTATTCTCCACCTCTCACATTCCACATCGTCCAGCTTCCTGAAGGACATCATGACCTCCAAAGACAGGTCTCTGGGATGAGATCAGCTCACTTCTGCTTTTATCGAACATCTTATCAACCTTAGCTCATAGTCTGAGATGGGAGGAAAAAACATAATCTTCACTTGCCAACCAAATCCTGGCCACTGGCTAGTTTGCTTTAAGAAAGAAGCAATATGCTCCATTATTTTACCCCCACATCCTCCTAAGGACATCGTACTTCTCGGTCTCATTTGAGCATACCTGCTCCCTCCCTGCACCTCTCAATGGAGTGTGTGTGTGTGTGTGTGTGTGTGTGTGTGTGTGTGTGTGTGCTTCAGCATGTGTGGCAGGGCTGTGTTCTCAGTGGCAGAAAAGTCCTTGAAAGTTGAAGGAATGAAGAATGGAAGGAAAACAATCGCCACCTTGTCAAACCCCAGACTGGAAATTCTTCAAGATGGACTCAAAAATAGCAGTGTTTCCCGCTTGTTAATTAACTTGTGCCAAAGGTGAGTCAGAGTGTCCTTGAGCTTCGGAGGCTAGAAGAGAAAAAAATGTGTAGCCCTGCGTGTGCATTTGGGCGTGTGGGCAGAGCTTCCGCTCAAACCCAGGGGTTTTGCTGATTCATGTCCCCGAGAGCCTGACAGCGGTTCAGCACCGAGGACAGCGGCCGCTGATTACACAACTTAAGGCAGCGCGTGAATCTGACCGTGAAATACTACTTACTACCTTGGCTGCAATACCAGCCATCCCTACCTATAGAACCTACTAGTTACATCACCTTTCCAGTGTCCCTCACTCTATGGGAAGTGTGTGCTCCTGAAAAGTTGTGTGCAAATCTATATTTTATAGTGTGAAAATTTCAGAAACACATTTATTTATTTCCAAAGTATCTTTAGGAGGATGAGGTAGAAATCTTGAAGCTTTAGTCTCCCTGATTTCTAAAAAAAGTAGGTGTGTCCAGAGACAGTGTAACTTAGTGGTTAAGAGCATCATAGGAATATATATTTCGTGGCATTATTGGCATTTTGGTCTGGATAATTTGGGGGTGGAGGGAAACTGCTCTGCACATTGTATGATGTTTGCAGTATCTCTGGCCTCTAACCACTGTCACCAAAACTGTCTCCAGACATTATCAAATGCCCTCCTGACAGCAAAATCTCCCACCTTCATTGAGAATTGATGGAGTAGGTGTATCTGAATTTGAATCCTGTTTCTGCCACTTATTAATGGTCCTGGTTAATGGCTTACATGCCTCATGGCTCTGCTTTCTCATACGCAAAATGAAAACAACTTTAATATTTACCTATGAGTTTCTATGAAGGCTGAATATGATATTTCTTGTCAACTTATTTAGTATGGTGCTATGCGCATAATAAGCCTTCAAATGATGCTAGTATAATAGGTGGCTATCATCATCATCATCATCATCATCATCATCATCATCATCATCTTGGGCACTTAACTCCAGAAATTATGCTGTCATGTTTCTAAGTCATGCAGAAAAATATTACTGGTATCCACCAAATAGTTGGCACTCTGTTAGGTGATGGCTGTTTAAAGATGAATGAGCCATAGTTTCTTTCCCCAAAGAACTAGAAGTCCTGGATTTGATCTCATGGTCATAAATGCATGTGACTCCTATGGTAATATATGCCTGATACTTTCTCCTGCAGCTATCAGCAAAGATAGGCTTAATGGCAACTAAGTACTACAGTAGCAACCAACCCCCAAATGTCAGCGGCTTAAAACAACAAAGGTTTCTTTTCATGTTCATACTACATGTTCATCCCGGGTTAACAGGAATTTCTGCTCCGTGTTGTCCTCTCTCAGGAGCCCAGACTGAATTAACCTCTACCATCTGGAATGTCTGTAGTTACTAGGCAGGGAGAAAGGGAAAATGGTAGACCCACACCTGCCTTTAAAAGCTTACCTGGAAGCTGCACACATCAGCTTCTTTTGCACTCCGTTAGTAAAGCAAGTCATGGCATCACACCTAAACTCAAGAAGAAGGGTGGGTGAGACCCACTATGTGCCTGAAAGAAGGGCTAGGATATTAATTAATATCCCTGATAACTACCACATAACCAGTTTTACAAGTGCTAGCCACTGGTCCGTAGGAGGATATTGTGAGTTCAAGGGAAAGGATCTGTCTAAAACCCTTCCCACTATGTCATATTTGTATTACATAAAAATTATGGCATCATGTTCTCCTGAGCATGAAGATGAGAGGGGGTAGAGAGAGAGAGAGAGGAGAGAGGAGAGACTATTAAAGGAAGTTATGGGTCTGACCTCCTAACTCCATTTCTAAGGCACAGTATTAGAGCCCCAGGATTTAACATGTGATGACACTGGGCTGCATGCTCAAAACATCATGAGAAGAGCTCATGCTTTTCAGAAGAAAACAAGAAGCAAAATAATACCCCTACATCTGGTTGTTCTTAAGATTTTTTTAAAGTAATTAACCAGGAGATTTTAATGGGAGCTCTATTGATTTACAGCTCAAATCGGGATAATCCACATCAAGGCTCCATTGGCTATTTCATTTTTGGCTTCCAAAGGCTCCATTATTAATTCATTGCTAAAGTGATCTCTCTTACTCCCAAGCGGCATATCCCAAATAACTACGTGCTTCCGATACCCTGTTTGATTAAAATTTAACAAGCTATGTTATTGACAAATAAACTATTTATCTCGGTGTTGTTGCCAGTGCCAAATGGAATGTTTTGAACAAAGGAATAGAATTGATACACTAAAGAGATTGTCATTAATAATTCACAATAGCCAAAAATGCATGCACACACATATTTTTTTTTCCAGTGGTGGCATTAGAATATTTTAAAGAAAAAAAAAAACAAGACCACAAGAGTCAGCCAAAGTTCTCTGGTTTCCTATTTATTAAAAGGGGAAAAAACCAAGAAATTGAACTTAGCCTGTCATGTGATGTCGTAAGAAGAACACTTACAAAAACGGCTATTAACTTGCCCCTGGTATTAACTTACTGTTTGACCTGAGGTAAGAAGACACTTAACTTCCCTAGGCTTGTTTCCTGTTTTGGGAAATGAGACTAAGAAAACGTTGCTTATTTAAAGTTTAGGGTTTTGTCAGGATAAAACGAGAGGCAAAAATATAAACTGCTTTGAAAATGCAGATGGTGCTTTATAAATATCAGGATTATATTGATAAGTGCTTCTCTTCCTTGCTTCTCAAACCAGAAACTGATTTATCTGGCAGAGATTTATGGAAAGAGAGAAAAAAGGCCATTCTGTTATCTCTTTGGGGGGAAGGGGGTTATATTCTCAAAGTTTGGCTTCGGCTGATAATGAAGACATTGATCTGAGCAAATCGCCCCATCGACCCTCACGTGCCCTGCTCCACGGCTCACAATAATAGTTGATTTGTTTAGAATTTAATTACTGTATACCAGGAACCATGCCAACTTCTTTATATATATATATATATATATATATATATATATATATATATATATATATATATGATGTATTATCTCACAACCACCCCCATGAGATGGAGACTGTTAACACTCCCATTTTTCTAGAAAAGAAAATTGAGGTTCGCAAAGTACATTACTTGTCCAATGCCACTTAAACGGTAAGTGGCAGGGCCAGCTCTCGGGGGTTCACTTCGCATCTGTCTGTCTCCAGAGCCTCAGTTCTTAACCACCTCTCTTCTTAGGAATTTGTGTTGATTGAGGACACGCCTCTCTTTGTTGCCCACTGCCCATCTCCATCAGGGGGTAGACTGCTCTGGATGAGTCAAATCTCCTGGCTGAAACATGGAAATATGAGCCAGTTGGATTTCCAGGAGGGTGCGAATGCTAGATCCTTTGGTAGAGGGTTTTTATTCCCCACTGAACATCACAATACCTAGGACGGGTTTTTTTTTGTTGTTGTTATTTAGTTTTGTTTTGTTTTGTTTTGTTGCCTAAAGTAGAGATTTAGAAAAATCTCTGGGAAGGTGGTTGGATAAGTGGATGATGGATGGTTGGATGGATGGATAGATGGATTAAAAGATGGTGGATGAATGAATGAATGAGTTTCCCCCTTAATGGATAGATAAATATAGACAAGCTTTTTTAGCGGCTAAGAACAAATAGCCTCCAATTCCCATCTGCCTTTGAAGTCTTACTTGACAAAGGGTTACCTCTCAATGTGTGTTTCCAGATTTTTGTTGTTAGCCACCGATATTAGCTGCTTGTCGCTTTAGTGGTCCTAGGATTTGGGTGCTCGTCAAAGATACCATTTTCTAGTCTCAGTCCTAATGTGTTGTTGGCTAAGTGTGCTGGTTTAAGCTTTTTCCCTGGGTAATAACAAGAGCAACGGCTATTATTTATTATTAAGCCTCTCTTATGTGCCAAGTACTGTAATAAGCCTTTTATCTGATTCACTATAAAGACACAACAAACTCACAATGTTGTAATTACTGGTCTCACTTTACAGGTGGAAAACAATGTTGCAGAGGTAATCCAGTTTAAATAGGTTAAATAGGCACAGATACCAGATTCAACTCTAAGCGAATGTAGCTGCCTTTTACTCAACGCGATTGGTTCTCAAAATGTGGTTCCCACGTCAGCAGAAGCAGCGTCACCTGGGAGCTTTTTAGGAATGTGAATTCTTGGGTCCCGGCCCAGACCTACCAAGTCAGAGGCTCCCATATTGGGGCCCAGCAAGCTGTGCTGTGAGAAGCCCTCCCGATGTTTCTGACGCACACTCCAGTTCGAGAACCACTGCTCTAGTCGAGAAGTGTTGCTTCCTTAGATTGCAGAGATGCATTTGTAGTAAATCATCCACACCCCCTCACGTGACTTTGCTTGTGAACAGCAGCACAGACTGGATGTAGGGAAAGAACCTGGGCTGAGGGACAAGTTACAGTCCTTGCCTTCTTCCTCAGCCCACCATCATCTCTTGGCAGAATTCTGTCAAAGGCCTTCTACCTGCCTTCCTGCCACTGGCTCTGGACCCGCCCCCTGCACACTGTCATTCATATGCTGAAGCCAAAGGGGTGGGCCTGAGCATGTTACTCTCCTACCTGGAGCTCCCCACTGTTCTCAGCAGCCCGGCCCACAGCCTCTGAGGCCCTGCAGAGTCGGAGGCAGCCCACTCTTCCAGTCTCATCTCAGCCATCTCTCACTCTCTCCTTTCTGCTCCAGCCACCCCCGTTGCAGTCCACCTGGCACTCCCCACTTTACTTCAGAGCTCTGTCTCATTACATCCTTTTTCAGCGTCTTCCACTGAACTGTAATCGCCTTGAGAGCAGAAACCGTATCTGTTTCTCTCAACATCCTATCCCCAGTGTCCAGTACTATGCCTGGCACATAGTAGGTGCTCAGTAAACATTAGTATAAATAAGCCCTGGGCACCCTGTACTGTTAATCATGCTATACCTTATTACAACGACCTTAGTAAGGTTTGTTACCTTCTTGTGAATCTGTTGGGTCAGAGCTTGGGCTCTAGAAGCCAACTGGCCTGGATTTGAATCTCAGCCTCTCCACACATATCCTATATCAGCAGTTCCCAATCTTTCTAGCACCAGGGACCAGTGCTCCTATGAGAAACTAATGCTTAATGATGTGAGGTGGAGCTGAGGCAGTGATGCTAGCGCTGGGGAGTGGCTGCAAAGACAGAGGAAGCTTTGCTCACTGACCCTCTGCTTACCTCCTGCTGTGCGGCCCGGTTCCTAACAACAGGCCATGGACCGGTACTAGTTCTTGGCCTGGGGTTTGGGGACCCCTGCCCTATATGACAGACCTTGGGCATGTAATTTAATCTTTCTGAATCTCAGTAAAACGGGGGAAATAGACTAGTTGGGGAGATTACATGAGATGATACACATGAAGCTCTGAGCACAGTACCCAGAACAGTAGAGCTAACGATCTAATTTTATTAAATCTGACCTCCCTAGCTATACTGCAAGTTCTTCCAATGGCTGGCGGCACACACCTGTCTAGCAGATGTTCACAAACTTTCAGTCCATTGGTGATGTCCAAGGGAGGACAGAGCCTAGGACCATAGCACATAAGCTGACCTTTAGGTGTGAGACTCCAGGTCCAGACGAGGAGGTGCCTGGCTCCTCCACCTCCTCGCTGCATGAGCTCGGCCAGGTTTCTGAACTTCCCCATGCCGCAGTTTTCTCATCGCTGTGTGTTGCTCACGTAGGCCCTACGTCATAGCCATTGCAAGGATCAGGTGCAATTAGAGCACACAGAACAGTGCCTGGCTGGAGCCAGCCGGTGACAAACACTGAATGCCTTTGAGCCGTCGTCGTGGTCGTAAACACCATCATCACTATTAGAACCCAGCCTGATTGCTGGAGGACAAACAGGGAGACACAGCAGGCATCCTGTAGACTGCTTGCCCCACAGCAAAACGCTCTGTTCTTCCGCCTTCTCTTCCCTTCCCCTTGCGAACCTGGTCCTGGTCCGTTCCGTTCGGCAAGCACAGAGAAAGCCTGAGTAGCCGCAGTGGGGGCAGTGGGGGCGGGGCTCCATCCCAACGCCACTTTCTTTTTCCTTTTGTGTCTGTGCAAAAATCACCTTGAAGAGCCGCTGTTTCCATGGTTTTGGGAGTTTTAGATATTTATCTCCCGTCTGCGGAGGAGCCCTGGGCGCCCGTAATCCACACTTGGGGTGCCACAGAGCGGAGCGTCTGTCACTCTTGCTCAGGACTGACTGACTCCTTAAGCGCTGGCGGTGGAGATGCGGAAACGGCGGATGGATTTCCAAAGCCCAGAACGGCACCTGTTCCCACGAACTGATCCTAAAAGGAAGGAGGGGCTCAGACATGGAGAGGAGGGCTTGGGGGGGGGCAGGGAAGGGACAAAAATGGGGGGGAAATCCCCATTCAGGGTTTGGAGCGAGGGAGGGCAGCACCCCTCCCCAAAAGTACTATTGTAGGTGTCTTTTTTTTTTTTTTTTCCTGCCTGGGTAGCATGGTGGAACTAGGAATCGGGGGTCTGAGCTGAGCCCAAAGCATATTATTTTACTGGCTGAGGGAGGACATGAGCGAAAGAGCCATCAGGCTTCGGGAAATGTCCTTGGGGAAAGTTCAAGGTGAAGTAAAACTAGAAACAGGAGAGGCCCAGATAGTAAAGTCAACATGTAAAAAGAAATAAATGAAGGCAGAGCGAGTGGAACAAAGTGAATGGTTTAGCCCATTATCTATGGTTCCCACCACTGGCTGGGCGCTAGAATCACCCACCTGCAGAGCTTTCTTTAAATAAATACAGGTAGTAGAGTCCATCTCTCCACCATGACCTATTGGATCAGCATCCCCCAGCGTGGGGCCCAGGAACCTATATTTATAGAAAGTGCTCACTATGATTCTGGAATAGCCCCATCGGCACAGGGCTGTGGACACATATTTGGGAACCATGAACTTGGGTGATTGAAATATAATCCCGGCAGCTGGAGACCACAGTGTCAGCTTCACGGCAGGCCCCAACCCTGATCGGGGCTGAGCCTGCATTTTGAAACCCAGGAACAAAGAGTCCTGTGTGAGGAAGGAGAACGTGGGCGGCTGGTTGTGTCTTATGTACAAGGGAAATGTGGGTGCCGACCTATGTGGGCAATGCCTGGGGTACCCCAGCCCATGAGGTGTAAATCTACCTTCTTGCTTCCTTGGCTGAAAGAGTAAAAGGATGGACCTCTGTTTTCTGAGCCAGCCTTATTGAGGCCAGTTCGTTTCTTAGAAGGTGCCTGGAATCAGAAAGCCACTACCACGTCACCATCTGTCACCTAGGTTACAGCTGCCTAGCAAGGCTGGACCCAGGTGTGGCTAGCTCTGTGCATTCTTACTTTTGAGAACAGAAGAAACTAGCTTCTCAACTGGGAATCCCCAAAATTAAATACCTATCAGGGTCATAGGCTTCATGAGGGACAAAGTGAGCCAGGTGGGGAACGCAGATGAGTGAGGGGGCCACTGCCACCTAAATCCGGTGGATGACCACCTTGGAAAGCAATGCAGGTCCCTTGTCTCCAATCTGGACCTTTCTCTAAAGCTAAAATGTGTACATACAATGCCTGATTGTGAAATCTCGGCAGTGAATTTAAGTGTTTGGAAAGTAATGTACAGCCCAAGCAAAACAGGGCTGCAGGCTCCTCTTTCCACAAGGAGGGAGGGAGAGAGGGAGAGAGGGAGAGAAAGGAAGAAAGGAAAGAAGGAAGGAGGGAAGGAAGGAAGGAAGGAAGGAAGGAAGGAAGGAAGGAAGGAAGGAA
>PVKZ01007171.1:0-25928 GCA_004027375.1 Macroglossus sobrinus | reverse complement strand
TCTCTCTCTCTCTCACACACACACACACACACACACACATACACACATACACACACACACACACACACACACACACACACACACACACACACACATCCCGTATGGGTACATGATGAAGAACCAGGTACATTTCCTGGCACGTTGTAAATCTGCAATAAATTTTCCCCAAATCTGACTTCCTCCATTTTATATTTTATATTCTGAATTCTCTCTTGTACCATGCCATCTAATAAATATTTTTACTAGTAGAAATCACGACTTTTTTTCTTCTATATTTCTAATATTACTGTACATTACCAATTATACACACTGGTCTTCAGGAGATTCATCCAGAAGGTACCATAATTCAGAATATGAAGCAATCATATATCTATATCATTGAAATGTGTTTCTATGGTTATAGTTGAATGTGGAAGTGCCTCTTCTGAAACTGTCATAAGAAATCACTTTAAGTCAGACCATGAAACCATGAATATCTGCACCAGAAGCTAATGGAAGGCTGGCTGGCTCCCCACTGCTGTGGTTTGGGTTGAAAGGGAGAAATCAGATGGACACCCTATTAGTAAGGTGTGAAACTGGGAACCTTGCACTAACCAGGAGGCAACCTCCTTCCCAGACACAAGCAAATGGAACTGCCTTTTTTTTAGTTTGCCTCACTAATAATTCTCTGGCAGCTAACAAAACATTTTAATCTAAAAGGGTTTTTCTAGAGCCAGTAGATAAAGTTGTTATAGAACAATCACATGATGATAGGAAATAACATTAACTAAGGAGCATCCTGCATTCGGAGACAGGAGGTCCAAGGTTAGCTTCCCTCCAATCCCACCCCTCCGGGCCAAGTCTACCTCTTCCTCTTTTGGAGTGGCTGGGCTGGGGTAGACCAACTTTTGTAACCTTAAACTTGACCCACTCACCCTACTTTACAGTATGGGGCAGATGGGCACATGGGCACATAAGCCAGTAGTATAAGTCTTCATTTAAAGCTTGGAGGTGGAATTTCGGTGCTTTCATCAACCAGGGTTAATTTCTAAAGGCCAGCGTTTGTATAAACAATTTAGACATGTTCACTTAGAAGAAATTTTCTTACTCTTTTCTTTTTAACCATTGTGAAGTTATATGCATAAAAAGAAATGCCTTTTCCCATTTATCTGGTTGATGTAATATTTTTTTCTTATTTATTTCTCTCAACATTCTGTTGGGCCTATGCTGATAAGAAAGCTTCTTACAAATTTGGGGTTTATGGAGGGAGCAGGACACAGGGAAAGGAGGATGTAGGGAAGCTCTTGATAGATTTTAACAGGAAATATCTTTAACAAATGAAGTCTCTCTTCCCTTGCCTAATTCTGAAATGCTTCTGGCTCGAAAATCCCCCATATGCTCGTTATTTATGTATACCACGCAAATTCTAAACAAAGAGCTCCATTCTTGGTCTCCCCCACACACACACCCTCAAGCAGCGAGGAAGTTTTCCCCTGTAGAGATATTAAAGGACCCAGAGCAGAACCAGACCAAGGGTCATTTAACAAAACGTTATTGGCAAAAGCCAAATCTAAGGTTAAATGAACAATGTGGGGCTGATTAACCCTTCAGTGATGACTTTGACTTTGTTTATTCCAGGAAGTCCAAACCTTCAAGTCAGTGCACGTATCGGTCATCTAGGGCTGCTGTAACAAAGTACCACAGCCTGAGTGGCTTCGACCATTGAAATTATTATCTCAGTTCTGGAGGCTACAAGTCCGAGACCAGAGTGTCAGCAGAGCTGATTCCTTTGAAAGGTTGTGAGGGAGAATCTGTTCCATGCCTCCCACCTAGTTTCTGGTGGTTGGCTCAGATTCTTTGGTATTTGTTGGCCTGCAGAAGCATCATCTTGATCTCTGCCTTCATGTTCATAGGGCATTCTCCCTGTGTGTGCATATGTCTATCTCCAAATTTTTCTTTTTTTAAGGACATCAGTCATATTAAATTAGGGTCCCCCTTGATGACCTAATCTCAACTAATTACATTTGCAAAGACCTTATTTTCAAATAAAATAACATTCACAGGTATTTGCAGTTAGGACTTCAACATATAAATTTTAGGGGCCACAATTCAACCCTTAATAGTTGTCCGATATAAAGCATCCTGGCAACAAAGCTGGTAACTCTGCCCAACAAACAGCAAGCAAGAAGATTGCTTGTTAGCATTAAAAAAAAAAAAAAATTATGGCCATCCTGGGCTGTAGAGAGCAGGTTTCTGAGCTGCAAGTTTCCTCGGGAAGAACTAACTTGTGAAAGGTCCTCTTTAAGAATGAGAAAGTGGATGATTCAAGATGGAGCAGTTATAGCTGAGCCCTCTGGTTCACAGAGTCCTGGTCTTTTCTCTCCACATGAAAATAGGCAAAAAAAATCTGAGAAAGCAATGGGTCTTCCCAGTGCTAGGCTTCCCCTCCCCAGAACTGGCCTTTTCTCTGGCTTCTCTTTAGATATTCAAAGCAGGAGAGAAGTTAGAGATGGGAACTAATCACCAGTATTTGATTCCTAGTCTTAATTCTACTCTGCTCCCCTCCAAATAACTCCTTCCTACTTCCTTCTCCCTCTCTTTCTTCCACCTGGAATACCAAGAATGCTGGCTATAGGTAAATTCAAAGGAAAATGGCAAAGCAAGAAGGCAAAACTTTTGCAGACAGCAATGGGTTTGATGTTTCTGAGTCCTCTCTCTCTTGGACGCCAAAGCCCACAAAGCCTTGTCTGTGCTGTCTGCACACAAGGATCTGGATCTGTGGATGTTTAAATTCTGTATTTTGATTGAACTTTCTCAGAATTTAAGAAAGTCGGCAAGCTATTTGTGTAGAATTGTTTTCTAAGTCATTTTTTTGTTGTTTATTTCCTTCAAAGCACCTGATTCAGCTCTCTGTTACACCAAGGAAGAGGGGAGCTCTGGAGGAGATGGAGGAATGGGACAGAGATGCTGGCCTCTTCCTTCTCATGTCCAAGCCCAGGCCCAGGCCCCACTGAGCTTTGGCCCAAGTGGTCCCTGACCCATCTTTGATCTAAGGAGACAACACTGAAATGGAGACCAGAAACTCTGGTGCACCAACACAGCTTGTCAGCTGGTGGGCTTTGCTGTAGGATAATCAGGCAGAAACTTTGTTTCATTGAGGGACCCCAAATGCCAGTTTCCTCAGAGAGGATGCCTCCCCTCCCATTCTCCTGGGGGATGTAAGCTTGAAATGAAGGATCCCAGGGACCCAGCGGAGGAAGAGAGTAAAACCCTCACTGTCCAGCAGGATGTGATAGGAGAACTGAACATTAAAACACATCCACAGAGACAGCATATGGTCCTTCTCAAAATTCCTCTTTCTCCACTGAATAGGTCAGTTGCTCTTGTCTCTCCCATCACAGCTGACCACGAAGACAGCCTTGTCTTGCAGCTTATGTGAGCTCTTGATGCTGCCCCTCCTGTGGGTCTTAACCATACCCTTGACCCAGACCCTGTCAACTCCTACCTGAATTGCTGTAAACACCATCATGTCAGCAAAACTCCAGCTCCCTGCTCCAGTAAAACTTCTATTTCACCCACCTTGCAATTAGTCTAACATCACACCCAGCCCGTGGATGGAAAGGCAGACTATTAGTCTAGTGCTGACCTGATGAAAACCATCTGCCAGTTTTTTCCAGGATATCTGGTACCCTCAGCATGGGCAGGCCTGAGAGGATGGAACTCTTTGCAGTTGATTAACATCAGCCCTGGAAATTTGGGGGCTATTGGGCAAATGCATATTAACTTTTAAGATACCTACACCCTGTAAAGATTTAGCTCCAGACTCCAAAGTCTGTTAAGTTACCATCTAATGCATGAATTTAGAGCTTCCAGTTTAAGTTGTCAAATGTCATTTTATTTATTTAGCAAATGTGGTATTTACCATTTGTCTGGACTGGACCTGTTCTGTGTGCTTTACAGATATTAAGTCATTTAAATCAGCAAAACTTCATGAGGTAAGTTTAAGCATTTTCATCCTTATTTTCCAGATAAGGCAAAAAGGGTTTAGAAACTTGCCCAAGGGCATAGCCAGGATTTAAACCTGTGTGGTCTAGAGTCTGGACTCCTAACCACTGCCTTGAGAACCAACTATAACTTCAATACATCAAATGGAGCAAAAAAGAGGAGGAAGTAATTGAAAAGGTGTAGCTGATATATCTCCTCCTGCCCCCGCCCCGGCATGAACTCATTTGTGTTTCCCTGTAAGGCATTTACTGTACTTGAACACAACAACCTTTCTCTAGCATACTAGGCTGGCCAGAGATTAGACAAAATGCAGCCCATTTTGGCACTGAAGCATAGTTAGGGTTATCAAAAAGAGATGTGTCTACTCTGAAGTACGACAGTCCTGAACCTCTGAGAGAGGCAAGGCTATGCTGTATTTTCTCTCACTTTCTAGAGCTTTTTTTCATGTCCTTCTTCAGATGGGAACTCTAATGCGGTAAACACAAAAAGTCTCATATATAATTTTTATTACATGGTATTTTCTCCACAAATGAAGAGAAAAATAAAATCCAAATCTTCTGTATTTCATTTTCAACCCAGTCACTGACTCATTGATTTTCAGCTATCACAAAACCTCCAGAGGCCATTTCCATACCCACCCTCAGAGAAAGAGAAAACCAATACACTTGCTTCTTTCACTTTTAAGCTGGCTCTTTCCCATCAGGAATGGAGTTTGTCATCAATAAGTTCATCATTCACTTGGAAAAAAGTGTTCCTCAGCGTTTGGCAAATCCAGATATGGCATCAGTCAGATGTCCCCACACATTTGTTGCTTCTCAACAAATGGGTGATTATAGCTGCTGACTAAATTAAACTTAACAACCTAGTTTATTCTAGCAGGTTCCTGGTAAACAGCACTGCAGCTGAAAAGGCTTATCCTGTTTACCTTAGTATGAAATATCCTGGTTTAGGGCTCCTACAGCAGGGCTGATGCTGTGCTCCCTGAATGTCAGCTGTTTGAAGGGCTTTGTGTTTAGACAAATAGTGTTTAGGTAAGAAAGCCGCTGTTGATATGATCTTTTGTATCAACTTTAAGCATCTGACGTATGTAGATGGACGTTGTTCTATTTCAGCATATGCCAGACCTGCTCGGAGAGAAGAATCACCAGTAGGTATAACGACTGGAAGTTCTGTGTTGACTATACATACAGCATGACCTTCTTGAGTTTCTGCTTCTATGTCAGGGTTTCTCAACTTCAGCACTATTCACATTTGGACTAGATCATTCTTTGTCATGGGGATGTCCTGTGCATGGCAGGATGGTTAGCAGCCTCTGTGGTCTCTACCCTCAAGATGTCGGTAGCACCATCCCCCAAATTGGGATAATCAAGACTGCCTATAGACAATGCCAAATGTCCCCTGGGGGAGGGCAGAATCATGTCCCACCTGAGCTGAGATGACCACTCAAAATTTAAAAGAAAAGTTTTCTTAGAAAGGCCAGCAAGGGAAGAGACCACTTGCAGAACATTCAGGAACTCTCAGAGCATCATCTGGTCTCCTCCTTCACCCACAATAAACGTCCACAGGGGATTCTGACTGGTCCTGCTTATTGAAACTTGAAAACACAAATACGTAAAAGACTTTTTAAAAGATTACCAGAAAAATAAAAATCATCTGTTGAGTATTGGTAAGTGCCCTCTATGTGCCCAGCTAATGTGGCCTGCTCTCTAGGTTTTTTAAAAATGTATCCCATCAGCCTTAAAAAAGAAGGAAATTCTGACATGTTATAACATGGATGACCCTTGAGAATATTATGCTAAGTGAAATAAAACATATGCAAAAGTACAAATACTGTATGATCCCACACGTATGAAATATCTAGAGGAGAAAATTCAGAGACAGAAAATAGAATTGTGGCTATCCAGGGTACAGAGATTCAGTTTCACAAGATGAAAAGAACTCTGGAGAATGGCTGCATGATAATGTGAATGCACTTAACCCTAATGAATTGTACACATAAAAATAATTAAGGTAGTAAATTTTTAGTTATTATATAGTTTTTACGATGATGATGATGATGATGATGATGATGATGATGATGAAAAATAGCAATAAGTAGGGGAAAAAACATCACTAGCTAGCCTCGTCTTCTGAAAGAGCCAGCACACATGCACCAGAATTCTGCAGATTCTTAGGCATAGCATCTTCACACATGCCTAAGCCCCAGGCTGAATCCTGAAAATTGCTTGAAGTCAGCTGATATCCTAACATTAGATCTGAAAACTATTTTCATCATTTTTATCTTGCTTCTCCAATAATTTTTTTGGAGACTTTAATATATGTACATTTAAAACCATCTTATTTCTCTATTTGTGTCAAATTTCTGTAAGAAGTTCAAGTGAAACTTAGAACACCTAAAAGCTTAGGTGTAGAGGGTGTGAAATCGATAGTGTTCCAAATTGCCAACCAGGTTCCAAAGAATCCAAGATTTAAGAAGTATAGAGATATACTGAGAAATTTCCTCTTCCCCCCACCTCCCACCCTTCACACACACCACCAAGACGTATTTTAGTTCAGTAACAGCAGCAAGGGCATCTTGTGTTGGGAGGGATAGGACCAGGGAGAGGAAAGAGAACAGTGACAGAATTTGGGGCTATGTGAATCTGGCCATTCCCAAAAGTTTCCTTAATGGCCAAGAAAGGGATCCCAAACCTCAAAATTCATGTGACCAATGACCATCTGCAGCTTTCCATTCTCAGCTAAGCAGGAACAAACGGGGAAAGCAACAGAAGATTCAGATGTTCTTTTGTGTTTTTAAAAACAATTGCCTATATTTTATACTAATTTTGTATGTGGACATTCCATGGAAGCAGAGTATAGTGTGTTACTGTGCATGCATCCTGCTGATGAAGCCTTAATCTGCTGTCAGGGAATATTTTAAACCTCCTTTGACCTGCTCTCCTCATCAGTTTGTGTTCCTTTGGCCATACTACTTTTATGAGGGTTATTTTGCTGCTCAGTGACATTCTGTAACTTACGGCAATGTTTGTTTCCCAACAATGTTCCAAATAATAAATAAAATATGTATGAATAAATAGGTAGGCAGGCAGGCAGACAGGCAGGCAGACAAACAGACACTTGATCGATCAATTGAATGATGATGATGATAGATTAGATAGATAGATAGATAGATAGATAGATAGATAGATAGATAGATAGAGATGGAAATATATAGAGGTAATATTTTCCTTTTAAATGTATAAAAGTTAGAAAAATGCTAAACACATATATACTAAAAATGCTAAATGTATATAGTTTTATATAATCTCTCTGATTCTAAGGCAAAGTTTTTTCCCCATTTTAATATATCTGACATCAATCTGATCTTAGCAATTGATGTGTGGCACCTTTTTTCCCCCTGAAAGCTATTATTAAATCAATGGTATGACCACTGGTGTCTCAAAGCAATAAAATACTGTATCATGTAGCCATAAGAGAGATCACCAAACCTGACCCACAGTGAGGGTGCCAGGCATTCATAATGGAAATGGTGAGTTCTCAGGGCACTTCTTAGGGATCCCAGCAGAGCAAATCTTATCTCCAAAGTAGGCTGTCCCACCAAAAGCTGTCTCCTAAATGATGGCTGATCTCGGGCATGGGTTTTATCTTAAAATATCAATAGATTTTTTGCTGTTGTGGAATACTGAACATGTATACTTCAAACATTCATTTCCCACAGTGCTATTTCTGAAAGAACATATTTTGCACAAAAAATAATGTGTGGGGCTCTCAAACTGTGTCTAAATCAAACACGCAAAAGTTCATGATTTTCTAAAGTAAAAATTAAAAATTTCTTTCTTCGATTTCTAAGAAACTGTGAAATAGGTTGTGCAAGACAAAACAATTCATGAATTTCAAAGTAGTTTCATTCATATTGATCTATCATAAAACATATAGATTGATATTCATCTTCATTTTGCTGTATCATTCCTAATGAAAAATGAAATTTCCAGATTAGACTGCAATATGAAAATATGTAAGAATGGGCTCTATACTGCTTCTGATGTGATAATCTGACTCAGCAATTTCATTATAAAATTGAGCAGATATGGAAAAATGGTCAAAACCATTGCTCTCAATAAAGGATATAAAATAAATTTTTATTTTTTCTTTACATATAATGTCCCATTATATTATTTAAAATTTTAGATAAAATTTATTCTTATAGCAATTTATCTATATTGATTCCATATTTACTGGCTACTATAAATCACATGTCAACTTTATTTTATAAGGTCTTCTTGATACTTTTTCAACTCATTATAATTTGAAGACTATCCTGTGGTCAAATGAGTTCAAAAACCCCATCTTAATGTGAACTCCACAATCTCCATTTGATAAAACCAGCAACCTACACCTTTACAGTTATTTGCTCACATTGGATATAGTAAATAGTCATCCTGGTGGCAAGCTGTCAAGAGCACTCACATCTATTCTCTGTTGCAAACAATGAGGAGCTATATGATGCCAGATATAAAGAACTCTAAAAAATGTAAGGTGTGTTAAACCCTAGCAAGAACATTTTTTTAATGGAGGAGGAAAATCTTATTACCATGTTCCTTCTCAATCCCTCATGACAGGTCAGTGGGTTTATGACAGGATATGAAGTGTTCTGATGGTGTTGGATGGGAGGTTAAAGAGTGCATTAGGAAGGGTTTGAAAAAGGTGTTATAATTTGAAAGAAAGATTCTCCCATACAAACTTTAAACAAGTTTGAATCCTTTGAGCTGGTCCTATTCCCAGAAGACCAATCACTATTGTGAACCTCATAGATCTTCCTATGAGACTTTGAGCTGTGCAAATCTTCCTTTTCAGTATTTTCATCAGGACTTTAGAGAGGCAGAGGTTTAGGGGGTAGGGGGAGTAGTACAGTAGCATCGCCTTATGACCTCACAACCACTTTACAAGGAAGGGAAGCCACACAGAGTAGCTGAAGCTCAACAAGTCTAAGAAAGATGGTTATCAAACATTATCCACCAAACTCTAGAAGTTTTGCCGAGGCCACCTTGGAGGGCAGGGACATCAGAGGAAAGGATGACAGGGTGGCACCCTGGGCAACTTCAACCAGAGCAACTCCACTAACACGTACTTTACATATGGGCTTCCACCTAAAGCAAGAATTCAGCTTCTGTAATTTGAAAACCACGAGACTAGGAACAACCCTAGGTTTCTTTACCATTTAAATATTCTGTGATCTCATTAGAGCTGGTTTATTATGCATTTGATCATTTAGACAGTCAATTCCCTCCAAAATTGCAGGTTGCAGATATAAATCCAGACACAGTACTAAAAAATAAAAATGAGTAAGACGCAGGCTCTGTTTTCATGAAATTTATAATCGAATGGAATCCAACAACATACAAACCAGAAATTACTGTCTGATACTCTAATAAAAGAATTATAAGGTAAAATGGTGGGGTGGCAGGGAGTGAGGAAGCTTTTACCTGGTAAGAGGGAAGAAGGAAGATTCAGGAAAGATGTACAGGTATGGCTGGATTGTTATGAACAACATGAAGAAATTTCACCGGAAATGAAATGCAGCAAATCTTAGAGTAGCTCACAAGATGGAGGTCAGAACTGCAGGAATCAGGGCCTGAAACACAGGCCCAGGGACTCAGAAACACAGGCTTCCAGGGTTCATTCACTGCAAGGAAGCCCCCTCTCTACTTCAGAATGAAATGTACATGGCTGCCTGCAGTCCAGGTCAGTGGTAGCAAAGGGGAGAAAGCACTTTCCCTCCCAGTGCTTCTCTGTCTATCACAGGCTCTGTTTAAGTTATGGCCACCATGACAAGCATGATGATTGGTCCTGTCAGGATAATGAGCACCCTGCCCATCCTGCAACCCATCATCAAAGGAGCTGAAACCAAGAAGAGGGATGGGAAAGCCACTGAGCACAACAGTCACCACTATAAGAGGCTTTAAACAATCCAGGCAGAGGAACTGTGTGTGTGAAGGACAACTGTCTTAACTTCCCACCCAGGTCTCTTTTTATCACATTATGTTACATCATTCAGGTCCAGACATCACTAGCCATTAGTTTCCTAAAGCCACCGTAACAATGTACCACAAACTGGTGGCTTTAAAAGCAATGGAAATTTGTCGTCTCATAGTTCTGGAGGCTAAGATGGTCTCTGCAGGGCCATCCCTCCCCCCTAAACCTGTAAGAGAATCCTTCCCTGCCTTTTCCTAGCTTCTGGTGGTTTGTCAGAAATTAATGGCACTCCTCAGCTTATAGATGTGTCATTCCAATCTTTTGTCTTGACATGGCATTCTCCCTGTGTGTCTGTCTTTATATGGCCATCTTCTTATAAGGATACTAGTCACATTGGTATCCTTACTCCAGCATAGTCCAGTATGACCTCAACTAACTACATTTGCGATGACCCTATTTTCAAATAGTCACCTTCTGAGGTTCTAGGGGTCAATATTTTAACAAATATTTTTTCAGGGAACACAATTCAACTCATAACAACCACTTACCTAACCAGACACTGGGACTTAAATTTAAAATTCTGAAAAGAAAACCTTAAACCTTTCCTACTTTGGGTACACACAGAAATATCTCTTGCTACAAGGTCAAAAAGAGTAGACTGAGGTATAATTCAACAAAGGAAACAAATAGTTAGAGATTAATCCTTATAAGAATAAAAAAAAATGGAAAATACATAATGCAAAAAAGTTGTATTAACATGAACTCCAAATTGGAATTTATGGTCTGTGCCTGCAAAATCCACAGATTTGACTGCTCCATAAACATCAGTATTCTGCAATTTACCTCATTACACAAGACCATACAGTACTTTATGGAAACATAAAATAGTAACTCAGTTCTTAAACCATATGTTTTAATAAGTAGCAGCTAATCAGGCAAAGTATTTGCATGTCTGCTATTTTGGGACTGTTTCAACATCTCTCAGGGGTTGTAAATGTCCTTATTTGCACCAAGCTATATCCAAAGTAGTAGCGAAACATAAGCCCCAGCTATGCAATTATGCTACTGTGAGAGTAAGCTCTCAGCAGGTGAGAAGGGTGAGAAAGTGAGACCAGGCAAGGTGATTAGGAAAGAAACCATCATTGAAGGCAGAAGATGGGGCAGAGATTAGGTCCGAGAACACAGACTCTGAATAGACCTAGCTCTAATGCAAAAAAAAAAAAAAAAGAGAAAGTAGGTTTGTTTAAATATTAAGAGTTATATGATGGGATTAGTTATTCCCTAGCCTGGGACTGACTTTGTTACAACTTTGGCTCAAAAATCAGATTTGTTTCCTTTTTACTAAGAGAGAGACATAGAAAGAGAAAAACATGAGGAGGAGAAAGGAAGAGAGTGATGGGCAAGTTGCTCTATTGGTTTTGAAGAGCTCTGAGTAAATCAACTGACCTTTTATTATTTTTCTGAAATGAAGAATAGTGAACTATCAAGTGACTTTTGCTGCTCTGACAAATGATAAATGCTTATTAAGCAAAGGTCTACAGGTGGCCACCAAAGTAGTATAATTTAGAAGTTTTCTCTCTGTGTACTCTGAGGGGTCATAGCACTCTAGATTCCACCAGGAGAGTCATTTAGGGAAAAGAGCTGCTCTTTTTCCTGGAGTCTTGCTTTAAAATGCCAAAGTTCAGGCTTCAAGACATAATTCAAGAACAATGTCCCCTACATAACTTGTTGAAATTTTACTCCAAGGCTCTATCCTCCAACCCACTGGCTAGAGTGGATTAAATGGCCCCTTCCCCTATTCCTATAGTTTCTAGTAAGATAGAGTGACCCTATAACCTCCTTTACACTGTTCCACTGTCATTTTTCAGTGTCCCCTTTCACTCTCTGTCTCAATTTGAATAATGACATGCATGATCAATTTATTAATTCTTATTCCTGCCTACCCTACCACAGTGCCTTGAATGTTCCATTAGAATTGAGGGCAGAGACTGTGTTACATTTACTTCCAGTGGTTAGAGATACATGAATGTGGCAGCTAGTCCATAACTTGTTGAACTTGATTAAATTGAATTGAAATGCCCTTCAGTCATTACACTCTAATGTTCAATCACTTACCAGCTCACCAGACAGCAGAGACCCCCTACCATCAGGAAAACACTGAGCCATAGAGGGTGAAAATGCCCAAAAGAAGACCAGCAAAGCCTAAGAAAGGCTTTGCCTATTTCGCCACCTACTCTACTGGGCAGTTCTTCCTTGCCCGCTAGTTGGGGACAGTAAACACCCAAGCCTACCTGCCCAGACCCCTATCTCAGACACAGTCAGGTGGCAGCCAAAGATCACATGTGAGCCACCTGCTTCAGATTCTGAAGGTTCTTCCTCTCTCTCTGCTTATCTTCAAGTTTATTTTGCTTCCTTTCCTGGCATTATGCATTTTTGTCTCTGTGATTAGATTAAATTTAACTACCCCTGATATCTAGCAATATGGCCTGCCGCTGCCAGCATTTATTCAACAGAGAGAGTATGCTCATTTCTCCTAGCAAAAGTGAAGACCTGCCCACAGGAAGAAAGTGTTGCAGCTGTAGTTATTGGTCCTGAATCCATCTCTGCCACAGCTGGAACGGGGAAAACATACAGGTTACATGTCCTGGTGATGTGACCATAGATAGCAGAACTGTGAAATCCTCAGTACACTGTAGGCAACTTCAGCACACAAAAACAACAAGAACACCTGAATTTATTCAGTCGGCGAGTGTTACACCCACAGTTTCCATGTGGTCATGGCACTGGGCTAGTTAGTGAGAGAGACCTAGGAGAATTAGTTAAAGTCTCTACCTTTGAGAGATTTAAATCTAGTTGAAGAATGGAGGAAACTGGAGATTCCCAAAGTGTGGTCCCCAAATCCACAGCAATACATGGAATCTCGTGAGAAATGCAAATTCTCAGGCTCTAACCCAAACCTAATGAATCAGAAACTCTGGGAAGGTGGTAGCAGTAGCCTGTGTTGTAATAAGGTCTTTTAAATTCTCACATGTGCTAATGTTTGAAAGCCAGTAGGTAGACACAGGCAAGAAGTTTTAAAATGATCCACAAATGCACAATCCACATTACCAGACAGTGTGGAGGAAGGTACTTGCGTTGCCTGCACTCCAGCTCAGGTCTGGAGAGGGTGATTTTGCTGTCTTCTCTTAGCCACCAGGTCCTCTCCTTGCATTTCACAGGCTCAGGATTTGGGCACCAGATTAAGAGTGCAACTGCACTGTGCTCATGCCGAGCCAGCCCCGGGTATGCAATGCAGGATGAGAGGAACACAGGTCTTCGGGCAATATGCTTCCTTTGTTGCTGTGAAAGCCTGAGCATTTGGAAGGCTCTGGTGAGCTCAGAGCTGACTGTTGATGGGCTTCGGAGCAATGAATAAGCAGCCACAAGTCTCTTTAGAGAGAGGCACTAGGCCAGCTTTTGCAGAACAAATTCTATTCCCATTAAAGACAGACTAGGTAACTCAAATTAAAACTTTTGCTGAAGATAATGTTTAAAAAGTGGAAGAAATACCAAAAAAAATATTTTCATAATGAGATTAAATAGCTTACAAGAGATTAAATAGCCTCCACATCTGGGGCTGCCTTTGCCCTGAAGAGGTAGACAAAAAGCAAAGCAGTATTTTTGACAGCTCTGGAGGATAGCAGGGCCAAAGGTTAGACCTTATAAAAGGGGGCTCCAGTGAGCCACCCAGTGCCTGGGGCTGGTATCCCAACAGCTCTACTCTAGAAATAAGTAAGAACTGCAATAAAACTTGCTCTCATTTGTTGCCAGACTACAAGTCATCAGGCAGCCCACAAAGCCTCAAGCCTTGCAATTAGATTAACATGACCCTGGGTTGCACCTCCAGGTACTTCCAGGCACCCAGCAGAATCTAAAGAAAATCCTCTCTGGGGAAGTATATTATTCTAGGCTTCAAATAATTTCTACAAATAATGTTTTCAAATATAATGCCCAACACACAATCAAATATAACCAGGCCTCAAGGACGCAGGGCAATATAAACAACCAACACAAACAATAGAAATAAACACACAAGTAGTCCAGATATGGAAATTACTAAATGCAGACCATAAAACTACTATGACTGAGGTACTCAAAGCAATCTAAACAATTTAAGCAAGGAACTGAAAAAAGAAAGTGACATTGCAGATTGAAAAAGGAAACAACTTGAAATTCATAAACTTAAAAATATGGTAACCAAAATTAAAAGCAATGTACAGTCATACCTCAGAGATATTACAGGTTCAGTTCCAGACAGTAAAGCGAGTCTCATGCATTGTAATCTTTTTGCTGGTGAACAATCTTGACTTTAATTGGTAAAAATGCAACATCTGTGAACCACAATAAAGCCAAATGCAATCAAACCAGCCTGTGTGGGTTTACCAGCAGATTACAGAAAGCTGAATAAAGAATTAGTGAACTGGAAGACATGTCAGAAAATATAGAATGAATCACAGAGAGAAAAAGGAATGGAAGGCAGAACAGAACAGAGAGGAGACATATAGAACACAGTGAAAAGATCAAACATATGTTTAATTGAAGACCCAGAAAAAGAGGACAGAGAATGGGCCAGAAGCAGATATGCTGCAACTCAGGCAGATCAGGCAGAGTGATCACTCGTGGAATCCTTGGACATGATCCCATAGCTCCCGCTTAGGGACAGACATCGTACCTGAAGGGGAAGAAGTAAGTAATACCAGGACTAATCACATTTACTCTTTTCAAATAAGTACTTTTTCAAGCAATACAATTGAAATGCTTTCAGTATTTAAATCATTCTGCTATGATTACTTTAAATAAATTCAACACATTTTCTAACACTCTAATTTAGAAGAAAGATTCTGGAGAAATTGATTTGAATAGGGGCTGGCAGCTGAATACATACATCTGAGGCTTTTTAAGTGGCTGTGCCCAAGGGGAAAGGCAAAGAGGGGTCAACAGCACACCCTGTCCACTTCCCCCGAGTCAGACTCGGGGCTAGACCCCAGTCAGAGAGGGCTTTTAGAAGGAACTGCTTTCAGGAAGAGCATGGCAGACTGCTCTGTGCACATGTGATGGTGGATAGCTCAGAGCTGGCAGTGTGGCAGTCCCCAGCTCATCAAGGTGCACAGCTTGGCATTTGCTTAGTCAGGACTTCAAGGAATGGAGCAGTTGGTGGGCAACCAAGGAACAGCAAACAAGGAGCCCTGGGCGAAGGCTTCTAGGGACAATGGCAGCAGCTATTGTGAAGCAAATGCCCTCCAGTGTTTGCAGTGGACATGCAACCCTAGGAATTATGAATTAGTCCATTCACCTGGCTCCTTTATAACTCATGAACAGGTGAGGCCTATCAACACACAGGGGGTACTTAGGACTCACCACAAAGAAAAGAGATCCCTATGAAGTAGCTTACTGTGGTTTATTTACTCTGCAGGTGTACAGAGAGCCAAAGATCAATTGTTCATCTGACCAGCTTTCCCTCAGGGATTTAATGGGACACTGCAACACAGTAATACTGCACGCCTTTGTTCTGTGCTCAAGTTTACATTCATTGAAAAGGTAACTGTTAAAACAGAAGCCAGTGGAGAAACAGAATTCACAATGTTAACAGGAATTTCCCACTCAGTTTTTTATTGTATTTTAGAGCAAATCCAATATAAACATGAGGCCAAGTCCTGATGGAATATAGTAAAATGGTCATTTTAAGGGTATGTTTGCTGTAGATTACAGCTTTAGGCTGATTACTTGATAAGAATGATTTATTTTAAGGCATGACACTAATATGTTCTGCCTTTAGAATACATCCAACTGAAAATGTCACCAGACATAAGCTATTTATACTAATTGAAAAGAATAGTGCTCTTAGTCTAAGAGAAAATGTAGGATCCTAAAAGAAAAGGTACATGAATTAAATGAGTCCTTGTTGT
Organism: Macroglossus sobrinus; assembly: GCA_004027375.1. Lineage (NCBI taxonomy): Eukaryota > Metazoa > Chordata > Mammalia > Chiroptera > Pteropodidae > Macroglossus > Macroglossus sobrinus. The sequence continues at coordinate 10,026 of PVKZ01007171.1, read as the reverse complement.
TTTTTAGTTTTGACAAAACAGTTTATTTTAGATCTAAACATCCCCTGCTTTACTATGAGCCTAAAAATTTTTGTATATTTTAACTAGAAAGAGAAACTAACCAGAAATAAAGAACATAAACAAATTGGCTTAATAGATTCTCATTTTCCAAGCAAAACTACAGGCAAACTGTAAAAAAGCAGAAAAAGCAAGAGGCCTGAAATGTCTGCAGTTCCAACAGTTCTAACTCACCTAAATGAGTATTTATTAAAAAAGGAAAGTCTTAGTATTTAGTGAGATGAGCACGAGGCAGGTGGCTCAAATTCTGCCCTCATTCTCAGCTTGGCTACTATCTAGTGACACAGCCTCCAGAGTAAGGAGCTGATTGTCAGTTGGGGCTGATTGCATTGAGTTCGTACTTTAATGATAATAGCCATGTCCTGTTCTAAGAGGTTTACTTGCACTAATATTTATATTCACAGTAACTCCATGAAGTAGGTAGGCTCTGTCATTGCCCTATTCTATCCATAGGTAAAGTGACTGAGACACAGTCACATGGTTTTGGGCCCACAGCCAGAGACTGATGACTCTCTACGTCCTCCAGAGAAGTGCTTCCCAAAGCATGGGCCACACACTTGTCCCCAGTGGAGAGCTGTTTGTTACCAAACTATTTCAGGTAGCAGTTGAAAGTAAGTTTCTGAATCACAAAAATTTGACAGTAATATTATCTGTTAAAAATAAATCATTTTTTAAATGGGCCTCATATTAGGTTTTTTAATTTCTCTTTCTAAAAAAGTAATAATTCCTTTCTACTAAGTATCAGTCTGTGGTGTACTGGGGATTTTTCTCCGCCACAGAGATTGTGAGTAGCACCAGTCCCAAAGCTCAGAAACCACCCAAGTTCAGCAATGTGAGGACTCTGACACCCCCATCTGTCTTCAGCAGGGAATCACCACTCACGGCAGAGCACTTGTCCTGTGAATGAGACACCTGCCTGCTGAGAATGACCCCTGAGAAGATGTAGGGGCCCGGAGCTGGGGGTGCAGGAGTGCAGGGCTGTCCTCTCCAAAGTTCTCTTTGGTAATTCCACAACTTTCTCCTGCAGTCAGTATGTAAAATCAGGAAGAAATTGTGCTTCGGCATCTTACAGAGGTTTTGTTAGAACGTTAGCACTACGAGTGACCTTGAATGAGGTCATCTAATGCCTCCCCTTTCCCTTGGGGGAGAGAAATATGAGGGGACAGAGCACCATGTCCCCAAGAACAATGACAGTCGCTGTGACATCTCCAGGTCTGTTTCATTGGTCTATCTGATCCCAGAATGCCTCTCCCAATAAGTACAGTGTTTTTGTTCCTTCCCCCTTGTAAAACAGGACACAGTGCAGCAACCCCCTTCTCACGCTAGAAAAGAAGAAACAAGCCTGGTAGGGGACCCTCAATACCTAAAGCAAGAAAGGTTTAACTTGAAGACCCTGACCGGAATATGAAAGTCCCTTGCACATTTGAAGAGGGAGGAGGGGGACATGCAGGGCACACTGAAGTCAGCGTTTCTCAGACTCACGCAGCTCAGTTTTCTTGGAAAGACTATCAAATAAACCAGGATGGAGCTGTTGTAACTCTGAAGCCACAGTTCACCACAAAACCTAACATTTACAGGGAAAGTAAACAACGGCAACAGAGAAGGCTTCAGCCGAGGCACTTTGGACCATGGGATATATTTTTTGGTGGATGAAATGGTCACTGAGTGAAGGGAGCTTCAGAGCAGAGTTGGCTGAGGCCAAGAACATGAATATGAAGATGGGGGTTGTTATGGTTCATGGAAAGCAAAAGAGAGACAACCCAAAGAGGTCGTTCACCACATACAGACTAAAAACCAGCTTAGTGTATTGCCACTTATAAGAGTCGAAGCCTGAGAGGAAAGCCCCACTATTCCTGCTGTATAGAATAGATGAGAGTAGGAATCACACTATTACTGTTAAAGTTGAAGGCTTTTTATAATTTACAGAGTGCTTTTGCACACGTTATCTCATTTAGTCCTAATCCTCATCCCAGGTAATAAATAGTAGAGGTTTTACAATCCACTTGGGAAAGTAATAATTAGCAAAGATGAAGAAACTCGAGACATTTTGCCCAGATCGCACAGCCAGTCAGTGGCAGAGTGGCATCTGGCACTAGGACTTCAGACTCTCTTTTCAGAGCTCTTTATGGGTCAGCTGCTTGATTCAATGTCACTCACTTCTTGGCTCTTGTGTCCCAGAGGGTTTCATTTTGCCAACTACTATCAGGTCACTGAGATTCAGAAAAACAAATAAGTAATGTTATTCATGTAACCTAACCAAGTGCCTGCCACTATACTAATTAAAATCATGTGGGTGTGTGTGCCACAGTCCATATAATCTTGGCAATTTTTTACTAGATCTGAACTCAAAATGGACTCATAAAGACCTTTACATCAGTATGTATTTGCTAAATTTTTGGAAAATAAATGAATAAGTAAATGAATAAATGTCTGTTAGAAAGAACACTTGCAATGTTCTAGCCTGGATGTTCATATCCTTGGGAGTGATCCAGAATCACCTAGAGCGAGCTGGGTTCCCCTTCTTTCCACCTCCACCACCCAAATACACATGCCAGGGTCCCCGCTACTGAGATTTTGATTTTGTGGAAGAGGGCAGGGCCTGGGGATCTGCATTCTTCAGATCAGATTCAGAGGTTACTTCTGATTGAGAGCGACTAACTTGGCCAGCTCCTTCATTTTACAAGTGAGAAAGTAGAGGTTACATGACCTGTTCAAAGTCACACAGCTCATGGGAGAACAAAACCATAACCCAACACTCCAGGTTCTGGTGACATCTACCAGAAAATGCCACATGGTACCAAGGCCCCTATGAATCCTAGCTGTAAAGCTCAACTCTCCAAAAACAACCATATTTATCCACTTGAACAATCAAAACTCAGCACATTCTTTTTTTCCCCCAGCTTGGATGGACTTTGAAAAGTTCTAGTTAAGAAGTTATCTCGAGTAATAATTTCCAGGGTAGAGAAAATGGACGTCTGTGATTTAGAATAAAATATCTAGCCAAACACAGTTTAGCCTTTGGCTATAAAAAATGTTCCTGGGCCCGCACAGGGCCTTGGGGTCATGCCTGTGAACACCCTCACCTGACTGGTCTCTTAGAGTCCAATCACCTGCGTGTGTGTGTGAGGAGGGGTGCGGAGGGGATGGGGGTTGCGGAGGGGATGGGGAGATGGGGAGCGGGAGGGGATGGGGGGAGCCGGAGGGGATGGGGGCGGGTCTCGGCAGACTGTACTAACTGAGAGATCTGGGAGGGAGACCTTTAGTTCATACCTCAAGATGAAGGAAACTAACTACTCTTCCCAGAAGCTATGGCGTGTCCTTTGAGGACCAGCGCTAGGAGTCTTTGGAAGAGGAACGAAGAAGATTCCCTGTAAGGGGCCGAGTGTGTGGAAACGCTCTGAGTGTTGTGTTCAAATATGCTTCATGAGAATATATGGGGATATCGGGATAACGTGTAGGGAAACGTTGAAAAAAATTGAAACTTTTCAATCTTTGTTATTCTTCAGATGTGATTCATGTAACAGAGGTTCTGGCATCAGCACTGCCCTTTTAAAAAGATATTTAACAAACACATCACATTTCCAAGAAAACAATTTTTTTTTCCTTGCTGAATTTCGTGCAGACCGCCCTCTGAATGGTGGTTTGCTGCCCCCTAGTGTTCGTTTTCTTTTATTAAAAAAAGTTTAACAAATCCTTATTGAAGTCATTTTCTTTTCCCTCCCAATCTTTCCAAAGAAAAGCATCCCTTGACTATCACTGCATAGTTAAATTAAATTACAACTAAGTTAAATTAAAGTCAAAGGTCTTATCATCACACACTTGACAGTCACTTAGGGCTGAAACATGTTCTTTCTGCCTCTTATCCAGTCAGCGCTCATCAACATGGTCTGTCACAATGTGGGAAGGCATCCAAAAGTATCAAAAAGCCAGAATTACAAAAGTCACCATTTATGTCACTCCAACAGAGTCTCTTTAAGGATAATGTAATTCTCTTCCTGAGGGAATCCACTAGCTAGCTCCTTCCACCCCATTCCCAAAACAAACTGAGCACCTGAGGAAAAGTATTTAAAATACAGAGTCCTGTTGGACAGTTGTAGCTTTTTAAATGCCCCCAACGAATTCCACTATACTTTCATGTTTGAGAACCACTGAACTACTACTACATGAGCAAAGACTGATGTATATTGAAAAGGCCAAAGAGAGGATTTTTTATAAAGTCAAGTCTTGATGTCAGAGAAAGGCAAGGAAGGCTTTTGGAGTTTGGGATTTTATGTGAGCCAAGAAGGGGGCCATCTAGAGTAATCCTTGTATTTGGGAGATACCATCCTTGGTGAAAGGGACACCATTATGGGAGGGGTGGAGGGCACTGAAGAAAGGTGGCATATGCTGCATGTCTGCACCGAGCTGATGCAGGCCCCAAGGCTCACACCCCTCACAGTCAGCGCACACATTTGTTGATCTTCTTCTCCACAGTCAAGCAATCATCAAGTCCTGTTAGTTCTTCCCTCTCAATCTCTCTAAAAATGTGACTCTTCCATGTCTACAGTTCCCACTTTAATTCTGGTATCAATGCAGGATCATGGTTAAAGGAGAAGGGGAACTTTTCTAAAACATTCCCCTTACAAAACCATTTACTTAAAGCTATTCTACTGGTTCTGTTTTTGGTGTTCCAAAGTACACTTTCCATAGGTTCACACTGGGCTCCTCTTTCAGTAAACCTTCAGAAAGTAATGGAATAGAGACATCTCATTTACCATGGCCAAATGAGAACCCATATTATCTCCTCAATCCTTTTGCAACTTCACTAAAGTAATGGGAAAGTTATATGAGAGGTGCGACTTTGACCCACAGGGACAAAGTTACAGGGGAGAACACAAAAACAGATGTCCTTTAGAGGGAAGCACTGAAGAAATACAAAAAATTTTCCAAGAACTGAAAAGGCCTCCTCAATGCTTAGAAAAATAAATGAAAAAAGACCCACACAAAGTAACATCTTCACAAAATCCCATGAGACTAGGAAAGAAAAAAGCAGGTTACATACAAAAGATCAAGAAACAGAATGCTATGAGTCTTGTCAACTGCAACTAGGAGACAGACTGAAAGGCAATGAAGAAATTATTCAGGAAAAAAATTACCAACCTGGAAATATATATTCAGCCAAAGTATATACATATCAAAAATTAAGACATGTTCAAGACCTCTAGGCAATCATGCTAAGTGAGATAAACCAGACAGAAAAAGTTGAAAACCACATGATATCACTTATATGTGGGATATAAACCTAAAAGCAACAGATGAACAGAACAGAGACTCATGGATATGGACAGTAGACTAGTGGTTATAAGAAAGTAGTGGGAAGGAGGAAAAGGGAGGTAGATGGAGTAAAAGGGGTTAAATATGCGGTGGCATTAAAGAATTTTTTTAAAAAATTTTTTTAATTAAAAAAAAAGAATTAAGATGTGTTCATACTTAGAAGGAACTCAGAATATCAATTACACACCCTCTCTTGGGAAGTTCCTGAAAGAGGGACTCGAGCAAATCTGGAAAAAGGAAAACTGAGGTGCGTTAAAAATTTTAAGAGATATTTGAGCAAAAATCAATTCTTATTGGGCAACACCAATCCAGAATTGATCAGGAGCCAGGGGAAAGATGTACACAGAGAAATTGCTGAAGCAAACAAAGGAAATTGATTGGCTATAGTTGGTTGCCTATCTGTGATTGGTTGTCCTTAGCATTTTGCTTTCATAAGCTTAAGGCATTTACAGACTTAGATTTGGGTTTGTTTACGTAGGTTTCCAGAGCATTAGAGCCACCCTATGGCCTCCTTGTTTAACTAATTTAACACATGAGACTCAAGGAAGAGAAGATCCAACAGGGTAAAGGGGCAAAGGCAAGTTGGAGGATGAGAGCTCAGCAAGGGCTCTGAGCTCAAAGAGTTTAGCCCTGAGCAAGAAGACAGAATGGAAAAAGATATGATACATTTGGTAATTTGGAAAATATTGTTGGCATTTGACAAATCTAATGATGTGCATAGAAAATCAGTCACAAATGCATAAAAAGCTAAGCCTGTGGAAAAGTGAGGCAATTAACTCTAGGAAAACCAAATACCATATAAGAAAAGAGAAAATTACTCCAGTATTTAGCTTATCAGTAAAACATAACATCTATAAAATAATGTCATGATTATGTTTATTTCAGGTGGTTGGAGTACATGAAGAGACTACAAGAGGCAAACCTTCATCTACCATAATATAAAGCCAGTAGCTAATATCTTAGATTAATAAATTGAGTGACTTAATAAGTTACCTCTGGGAGACAGGTGAGAAACAGAAATTTCTCTGAATTTGTATTAGAAACTTTTGAATATTGAACCATGTGAATGCATTTTCTGGAATTATTATTTTGTTAAAAGACTCATGGAATCTCTCTGGTAGGATATTCAATGAACTGCTTACAGTGGTTGCCACTAGTAAGGAAAATGGGAGGCTGGGGAAGCAAGGCGAGAGAAAAAAACATTTTTCACTAAGCATCCTTCAATGCTTTTTAAATTTGTACTGCGTTATTATCAAAAGATGCATGATTTTTTTTTCATAAGGCAAAAAAAAAAAGGAATTGAAAATGGTTGCCCCTGGGAAGTAGGACTGGAGAGAATGAAGGGTGGGGAGGGCAGGGGTCTTCTATATCATTTTATGTTTTTATATACAAAAAGCCTTTTGTGTCAATTTTTTGTTATCATATTCCTAGCAATATGCATATGTTATTCTATATATAAATTAATATTAACTTTTTCAATGAAAGCTATGCACACCAAGCTTAAACACTTATGCTGCCCCACTGGGCAGGCACAGGCGATCCTGTCAGGGTCTTCCAGTAGCCTGGGAGTTTCCAAATCATGGAAAGCTCTTTCGCTCCCTCTGCTGGTGAATGATACGCTTGTAAAAGAGTATTTAAGTCTCAGCCAAGACCCTCACTCACATAAGCTAACAAATTCATTAGTTGAGTAGTTTCATTTATGTTTAAAATCCCGTTAAGCTCTCTGATTATGTTCTACAGTAACTGGTGATGTCAGAGAAGGATACATTTCCATTTCATACACTTCTGTGAATCACAAAGACCCTTTTCTCCCCTAGGCCAATATTTTCATATACTCAAAATTTTTTTGTAAAAACATTCAAAGATTTTCTTTAGTGCTAGAACTGTAAAGAGTTCCACAAATAGTAAATATATTAATTTTTCATTCAAGTAAGTTCTAGATGCCACATGGACAGAAAGAAGTCTTTGCCGTCCCAGATGACTTTCTCCACCTCTTGCCTCAGTTGACAGGACTCCCTGGAGAGAGCCCAGACAGATGAAAATCTGCCTGTTCTCATCCACATATCTGAAGAACATAGAGTAAGAGAATGCCTTTATAGATCTTCTTTATTTTTATGACCTACATAATACATGTTTGCCTTAAAATTTAGATAACAAAAAAATTCTTTTGAACTGGCATAATCTCTTTTAAAGGAAATCCCATAGAATCTATCATAAAACTTTTTTTTAATTTCATACAGTTTTTTTTTAATTTCATAGCAATTTCACTACTTGGTAACTCACTTAGAGAAACAGGAAAACATGTATGAGGCCACAAGAGTGGCTACTGTGGCACTATTTGTTAATAGCTAAAAACATAAAAACTATATAACTGCCCATCATCAAGGAAATAGCTAAATAGATGGTCGGTTATTTATGCTATAGCATCCTACTCAGCAATTTAAAAGAATGAGGTAGTTTGCATGTGTTAACATAGATATGTATCCAAAAAAATACTGTGGAGTGAAAAAGTATATTGTAGAAAGATCCATATAGCAGGGTATCATGTGTTTTTTGAAGTACTATAAATTCTCTCCATGTACATATGTAACCATGTAAATATACAAAAAAATATCAGAAAGGCCACATACTAAACACATAATAAGGGAAAAGAAAGGGAAGGTTTCCAAAAGTGGTATTCAAAGAGGCCGGTTTACAAATATTTGGATTTGTTAATTACTTGAGTAATTAAAAAATAATCTGTAATCTAAAGATAATCATCTCTCCCCAACCCAGTCCCACCTCCCCAGAAGTAATCAACCTTAAGAGACCTTCTATAACTTTCTCTATATTCATACAAAGATATACAAATATGCATGCACATATACTTTTTTCTTTTTTTAATTTCCTAAAACAGGATCAGAATAAACATAATATTCTACAATTTTCTTTTTTCACTTAATAATATTTCAAAGATATCTCCTCAGGTAACATATAGATATATTTCATTCTTTCTAACAGTTTCATTATAATTCATAGTATGAATGTATCATAATTTACTCAAAACCCCATTATTTATCAATATTTCAGTTGTTTCTAGTGATTTTTTGCTACCACATCATATAGTTAGTTGAGAGATATATATAATTTTTACATAATACAGTGGCAAAAATGCAGATTTATATACAGAGATATATACTTATATGAAATAGCAAAAAGATTTTAGGTCACCAATATTGACCTGTAAAAGTCAGACCTAAAACTTGTATTGGAACTGTTTGTCAGACAAAATTTCTATTTCTATTTTTCACTGGACTTTACTTGCAAGAATGTAAGTTTGGAGCCGCCCAGGGCTACCATGAGGAGAAAGCCTGCCGGAGACCAGAACAACACAGAAATGAACAGAGTTGAGAGACAGACTTCCTTCCCAAAAATGTTGTTTAAACACTTGGTCAGTCTGAAACTGGAGACAACTTCAGTTTGTTTTTCATCCCTTGTAGCCTTAAAAAAAAAAAAAAAGAAAGAAAGAAAAAGAACTGTCTAATTCACCAAAGTCATATGTTTTTGCCATTATGATTCTTCTGGAGATAATTTTAAGTTACTTTTGAAAACAACTGGTATACTAGAAAACTATACAAAAGCATAGAACCATCTGAAAGTACAAGATTAACTGCTGTTTGATAAAGCAGCAGCCAAGCTCCCAGGCTAGTGGATTCCTTTCCCTAGGTACAATAAGGAGGGTCATGTTTCAGTTGAAAGTGGAATTAATTTAGGTTCGATAGAAAAAAAAAAAAAAAGAACTTAAGGGAATATAAACATGTTTTTAAAATAGTGTTCTCCAGAAATCTTTAAGAATATGCAAGCCACTTGAGGATAAACACCAAGATAAGTAGCGCCTCAGGATCCTTGCTCTGACCCCTGGCAAAAAACTTCATACTCTAAACCAGCCTAATTAATGGTTGTGGATATGAGCCTGGTGATCTAGAACAGGGGTGGCCACTGTCTTTGTAAACAAAATTTTATGGAAAACATTCACACATTTATTTATGTATTATCTACAGCTGCTTCCCCAATATAAAAGTAGAGTCGAATAGCTGCAAGAGAAAACAGATAGCTCACAAAGCCAGAAACATTTATTATCTTGACCTTTAGAGAAAAAGTTTGCCAGCCTTTGAGCTGAAGAATTAGAGAATACCCATCGGAAGTTGGGTTAGACCCTCACATCCAACCAAACGCACCATAATGCTGGAGTGCATGTTATGTTCAGGCACTGTGCTAGGTGCTGCTATAAAGATGAAGAACATCCGAGCCCTCACCTCTAGAAGCTTTGTCTGTTCAGAAACACAGATATATAAACAAACATAGCACAGCATGATAAGGGATTTGAGAATTATACATTTAAATAAACACTATATCAAGAATGCTTGGCACAGTGCGTAATATATAGTAAACAATTAATAAATGCTAGCTCTTAACTTTTAACATTTTTGTTATAATTCCCCAAATGCCTTGAGAGCCACCTAACCCTAGCTGGGAAAGTCAGAGGTGTTTGTTTGTTCACAAAGTTAGGCATTGAAGCAACTGAGCATGAAGAAACAGCATGATTTCAGGCCTGGGGGATGAGATTGTGAATGCGAATGTGTGTGTGTGTGTGTGTGTGTGTGTGTGTGTGTGTGT
>PVKZ01007170.1:0-25894 GCA_004027375.1 Macroglossus sobrinus | reverse complement strand
AAATGTATACACTAGGTGCGCACACCACATTTGATCCACTCAACATTTGATGAACTTAGGGGATCTTGCCACCATCTGACTATTGTGAATAATGCCGTTATGAACACTGGTCTATGTATGAGACACTACTTGTGATATGGGATAAAATGGTCCTGTCAAAACTCACAGAATGTCAGAGCACAAAGAGTAAGCTTGAAGAGACTGTATGGACTTTAACTAATAAAAATCTGTTGAAATCTTTTCATTCATTTTATCACATGTATCTTATAAATGTAACATATTCCTAATAGGAGAAACGTGAGGTAAAATATAGGACCTTTGTGCATTATCTAGTCAACTTTCATGTCAATTTAAACCTGTTCTAAACAACGTCTATCAGTGAGAGAGATATTCAGATAATGTTGCAAAATCAGCGAATGTGTGAACCTGAACCAGAGACCTCATTTACTATTGAACATGAGCCACTTTGTGCATTGTCACTGCATTCTGGCCTCCATGGTGACAGCACCACTGATGGACTGAATATATGTGTGTTTGTACCCATGAAATAAAAGAAAAATATAACTTAGCCATTTTGCAATAGTCACTTAAATATAAGACATTTAAGAATTTTTCCAGAAGTAACTTTTTGAGCATTATTTCCACAGTACCTTCATCTCGCTGATCAATCAAGTGCGCCATGCCTAGCGGTGGGAAATGGACTCTTTGAGCCCACATCAAGCTGTCCCTCTGATAAATATTAGAACCATATTTTTGAGCATTATTTCCACAGTACCTTCATCTCGCTGATCAATCAAGTGCGCCATGCCTAGCGGTGGGAAATGGACTCTTTGAGCCCACATCAAGCTGTCCCTCTGATAAATATTAGAACCATACTCTGTTCTTCTTGCTTCCTCTTCAATACACTGGCCTGGGAAATGATTGACAATACATGGAACTGTAGACATCTTGCTGGCAGAAGACCACAGGGAAATTAGGAATTTATGCACAGCTGCCCAGATGACCCTCCTGAAGCCAAGTTAGACTGAGAAAGATCATGCACTTCAGTGCGCACATAAAACGTCCGCCACATAGATTTTGTATGCAACTCCCTTAATTTAGTTGAGCCCTTATAGACACACAGCAAAGCACAATGGCTGCATCTGGTCACCCAGATGCCAAACTCATTTAGAAGCTGCTTGCTGTGATGATATTGCCCTAATTCTCAACTTCTTTGGCACAGAGGCTGAGGAGCAACACTGGCTCTGACAGATGTTTACAGTGCCAACCATAAGCTTGTGGACCCTGCAGGTGCCTTTCACACCAATGACTACACCAAAATCAACTGTTAAATTCAACTATAGCTGCCCCAGACTGCGTGATCACTGGGGCCACACAATCATGATGGGCTGTGTGTGGGAGCCGGTTGGCATTTCAAGGCACAGCCACAGATCTTAAAACTTTTTTGCTCTGTGACTAATGACTCTGTGACAGAGTGGTGAGTACAGGACAGTGGTCCAGAACATTAACATAGGGACCCACACTTGAGTCAAATTTTGCCTCGTTCACGTAAAAGATTAAAAGATTGGGCCATTTCTCTCCGTACGACTTCCATCTGAGAAGATGGATTATTAACAAACCTCTAGATACAACCAGGGTGTGGGAAGAATGAGTTAATTATGAAAGTGTGCAGTGCTGATGAGGTTTCTTTAGAAGGGGAAAGCACGTGTTGTGTTGTGTGAGTGGATAAATCTCCTGATAAAATACGATCTCACACAGACTCACATTCACAATCACACCACAAAGATACATGAAAACCAAATGTCTAAAACACTCAAACCTAACCTTCTATATATTATCCTCACTCCTGAAAACTGGACAACTGGCCTGAGATCTTTTCTATACAACTACTTCCTTTTATTACACCCCTAATCCTCATCCCCAGAGCAGGATCATGGAATCAGAGGGGCTTTCAGAACAATTCAGCAGGAAAGCCTCACCTTCTCAGCACCCAGCTTTATTCTCAGCAAGTGATTACACAATACATACATTTTTCATCAGGTCCAATGTACGCCTGTTATGGGAGAAAGTAAAACACTGTGAGCATCATATCCCCCCTAGACACTGTTCTCTCAGGCCTTCTGTTCTCTTGACTCTTGGACTCCAGATGGGAAACAATGACTAAGTCAACACCAAGAGAAAACATACAGAACACCTGTGTGAAAGCTAGAGCTTTTCATGGAAGCTAGGTCAAGTCCCTTTGATTCGGCAATTACAAATTTTTTTTGCAAGGAGGAAACTGTTCTGCAGAGGACACTGCTTATGACCCTACAGCCTGTAAGTAATGCTGTCTTTTTTGAATATCCTCTTGAGTCAGGTATCAGGTGGTTCTAGACTCTCACTCAACATCCTCTCCACCCTTCACATGGTTTCACTGAAGGTGTTGAAGAGGGTGGCATGGCCTGGAGGATGCATAAAGCAGAAGCTAGTCCCACATTGAGAAAGAGCCTCATGGTCCTGTTTGACCCATCATGAGACCAGCAGGGTGAAAATGGACAGAGACCCGGAGCTCTTCCCTTTTCCCATAATAATTATTTTTTAACATCCCGACGCTTTGTTTGTGCCTTGCATTTGAAAAACTATGACATTGTAGTAATAAATTTAAAAAGTTGTATGGCTTAATGTGTTCCAATATGAAAAGATTAAGGACGCTGCTGTTTCAAATGTAATTAAGCCAATTATATTTGTTTTATTTATTGACAAATTTGAGAAGGAACAGAAACTTAAGCAATTTGTAATACTACCCTTTACTGTGTCTCAAATGAGCATTGCATTAAATTTCCTTCAGTATTTTTGTCATTTGTTTGATTTGTGTGTGTGTGTGTGTGTGTGTGTGAGAGAGAGAGAGAGAGAGAGAGAGAGAGAGAGAGAGAGAGAAACCTATATAAAACCTTAGCCCCAGGCCCTCCACAGGACTCCACAGATGCTGAGGGATCCCCAGCCAGAACTGGACCCTGCATTGTCCCTCATTTGATGCTGGGACTATGAAGCACCCACAGGGTTGCAGAGCTGAGCCAGGTGAGCTGCCATGCTTGCATGAGGAGTCACCCCAGGGCATGTACATCCTACTCCTTATTTCCCAGGAAGTTTGAGGTTGGGGAGGTCAGACCAACCCCACTATCTCATCACACCTAGGGATAACGGATCTAGTGCTAAATCTCCAGCTAAGGGATGCTCCTGTTGACCTGAGGGAGTGAGTAGGGCACAAGTGTGTCCTGGAGGGCCAGACAGTAAATAAATCCTGTGTACTTCACACCTAAAGTTACTTCCACCGTGGCCTTATAGGAACCGACAGCCCTCTCATGAGATTAAAGAGGCTGTGAAGGGATGGGTCCAGCAACCTTAGCTCACGTGGCCTGCATATCCCCTCTAAAAAAAATGTTCTCAGAACATTCTTCATTTTCCTGCTCTGTTTTTTACCATCTTCTTGATCACCTTGCATGTTCATGCAATAAAGCCCACCCTAGATCTCTCCTCAGTTCGGTTGTTTTTAATAAAACCTCCTCTCCCCCCAAAAAAGGTAGGAAGAAATGAAGAACATGTACATTTAATACCTTAATCTTTCCATCCCAAGCATTCCAAGTCACAGTTTTTCTTCTGGTCCTTCTACCTGAATTGCTTCCTCTGCTTCTTCTCCTAAAGAACCTCCTAGGGAATTTCTAGAAAGCTGTAGGGAAGAGAACAAATGTGCATATCCAGAGCCATCTTGTGGAGGGTGCCCAAGGCAGAACCAGACCTCACAGGCCCCTCCAGCAGGGTGGGCCCAACCCTTCTGACTCCCAATCCAGCTCCCTGCCCGGGCCATTCAGCGGAGCTTGAGATGATTCAGTGCTGCAGGAGGGGGTCAGGGATCAAGGTGATGCTAGAAGAGAGGACATGGAGAACTGGAGGAAGATGTTACAGACATGGACATTTCCAGGATGAGACCAGGTCCTTCAGGATGAGAATCATAAAAAGAGAGGAGGCAGCTCTGGGAAGTATCACAAAGAAGAGTGAACAAATAAGAGAAGGAAGAAAAAGAAAGAAAGAAAGAAAAATACATGTAGAAAGAAATAAGATACATGTAGAAGTTGCTCTCTGTGCTAGAGTCTCTAAAATTCGCAAAATTTTCCTCAAGTTACAAGGGCAGTAGTGATGTTAGGGTGGCAGCGGGAATGGAAAGTGGAGAATAATGAGTGGAGGTGAGTGGGCCCTGCTGCTCTCAGTCAGATAAATAAAGCCTTATCTTAAGACATACTCTGTCCTCCCTTCTAAGCTCCTCTCCAGGCCCTCGATCACTTCAACTCTGCAATGAAGAGTGGCTCTCAGGTCTACAGGACCCCCAGTCAGCCTTCAACTTCTGTAAGTGTGACCAGGAAACCATGCCTGTGTCACCTTGTTCCTCTAAGTAGGCCGTCGCAATTTCCATGATGGACAGTGCTAAGCTCCCACTAAACTAGGAAAATTGTTTAGTATAATGTAAAGCAAGTAGGGAAAACCTAAGTGTTAAAAATTATTGCAGAAATGAAGTTTGAATAGAGAAAAGCAACAATGAAAATTAGTATGAATCAAAAGCTTCGAAAGGACCAAAAAATAGATAAACCTCCACTCAGGCTGCTAAGGAAAAAAAATAAGAGAGATGAACCTATTCCTAACATCTTAGATCACTGAGAGTTCATCACTCAGGACCATATGGACATTAAAAGACTACTAAAGTATATCTTGGGCAACTTATGCCCACAAATTCCATAGCTTAGATGAAATGAATCAATTCCTTGAAGGGCAGAAACTACCAAACTCAACCAAGGTGGAGTAAATAACCTTTATTCACAGGTATAGTAATTAAATGAATGGACTCCATAGTGAATAAATAGCAAAGTGGCAGACACAGATGTTTTTGCTAGTGCATTCTGCCACATTCTTACAGGCGAAACACAGTTTTACAGCATAACCTTGCAGTTGTGTTCCTCGGTGTTTACCCAGGTGAGTTGGAAAATTGTGTACCCGCAAACTCATACACAGGAAAGTTGATGGTAGATTTATTCACAACAGAGCAAAACTGGAGCAAAACTGGAAACATCCAAGATGTCCTTTGATGCATGAATGAATAAACGAATTTTGGTGAATTCATTCAACGAAATATTTCCCACAGGTTAAAAAATCCTGAAGAATATCTATGAAAAATATGAAGGAAACTTGACTATATATTACTAAGTGAAAGAAGTCAGCCTGAGAAAGCTACAAATTTTTTTATCCCAACAAGATAACATTATGGGAAAAGTCAAATGACAGAGACAGTGAAAGCTGAGTGATTGCCAGGAGCTCAGGAGAAAAGGGAGAGGGGTTAACAAGAGAAACAGGAGTGTTTAAGGTCAGTAAAAAAAGAAAACTGATATTACACTGTAATGGTGATGTGCAATGTTATCCATTATCGAAACAATAGATAGCAATAATGTATTAACATTGATTCATTAGACACATTAAAAATATTAAAATGAGAATTTCAAAGCCACACCCACTTCTTCCTATTCTGAAAAACTTTATATTCCAAATTTGAAATCAGGGAGGAGAAAATATGATTTAAAGAAAAATAAATCAACTTGCAGGTAAAGAGGTTGCTAGATGAGTCAGAATTAAAAGAGGAAGACTTTTCAAATGGAAATCGCTGGAAAATACAGAGCAAGTGTAAGGAAAGACAATCTTCTTGAAGAGCTAACAACAAAAAAGTTAGACAACGCTATGAGTTTACATACACATATAGTGTCATTTCATTTCCATTTCAACTTATCAACTATTTACACTCAGGAAGAATAAAAGGCAACATTTCTGGTGTTTATTCAGTCATCTCAGATAAAATTGCCCACCATTATCCTCATTTTTGCTACAGAAAAAGATAAAATAAATCTATAAAAAACAGACTCAAAGGAATTATTCAGCACTTTGTAAAGATGCTTAGTGGTTATATAACAGTCCAGGGAGCAGAGCCCTGGAGAAGTCCCCCAGGAAGAGGAGCGTGGATTGGTGGTCACTGTGTCCTCAAGGGGTTCACAGGTGGTCCCTCGAAGTCTCCTCAGAGATGCAGCCCATTCATCGTCAGCTTCGGATCCTACTTTTGCAAATCACAATTAACTCATAAGCCATTCTGAGACATTCATGAGGTTCCTTAGGATCACCTGAGACAAAGAAATATGTATCACAAAATATAGAAAATAAACTCTTATTTCAACTGATACTGGCTGTTTCTGGTCAATGCAGTAGGTCACTGTAAAGAGTGGTCACAACCCCTTCTAAGTGTCAGAAAAAAAACCAAGACATAGGGATACATAAAAATAGTTAACAAACTAAAAACCTCATATGCCTATTGTAGGTTTATGTGTACTCAAAATATAAGAAATTACTTAAAAAGAAATAGGACTACCAGAAATCCATTCAACAAGCTGGATTCCACACACTAAATAAACTCAACATTAATAAACAGTTTTTTTTTAAAAAAAGACAATGGCTTTTAACCTCAGTCAAAAAAATTATCTTAAAATTACACCGTGATACCACTGTAGCCAAAAAAAAAACAAAAACAAAAACAAAACAAACAAACAAACAAAAAACAAAACAAAAAAAACACCACAGAGTGCACCAAGATAACACGTCACACCTATCAGTGGTAAAATTACAAAAGTTTCACATCTGCTTGGAAATGTGGCTGTGCACACATTTTTGCTTTAGGAAGACATCAATCAGTACCTTTGGAGAGGAATTTGACAATATCTGGTAAAACTGCACAAGCAGTCACCTTTACTCAACAATCCAATAATTTGAAATCTATCCCATAGAGAGAATGCCAAAAATATGAAAAGAATTATTAACCAGGCCATCCATATATGTCAGTAATAGAATATTTTAGAATATACTTCTAAAATCAAAAGTCTAGAAAATCATCATTAAAATTAGGCATTACCTAGTAATAAATGATAATAATTGTGTAAATAAAACTGTGAGATGAAGCAAAATAGTGAGAGAAAGACATAGCCTTAGTTGTTTATTTTCAAACTGCAGAATGGCTGAACATTAATGAAGTTAATTAGTTAATATAAATTAGAAAAGAAGGCATTAAATCCGAATAATGTAACTAGAAGTGCGTACATGAGATGTTAATGAAAAAGAAAAAAATACTAATAATGGTAACTAACTAAGCCCAAATTGGTTCTATTTAAAAATTGTAATGAACAAATCTTTGATGAGATTCATCAGGAAGTGAAATCATGTCAACTTTTCTTCAGACTTAAAGATATAGCTACAAGCCAGCAGAGATAAAGAATAAAAAGACAATACCATACATTGAACAAATTTATGCCAATGCTTTTGAAAATTGTACAAATTGGCACAATTTCAGAAAAATTATAACTCTTCCCAACTTACTTATTAAAAAATGAAAACCCTAAATATTTCTATAGTCATGACATAAATTTAATTGGTGGTTAAGAAAAACTGTCTGCCTCTGTCTCTGTGTCTCTCTTTCTTGCTGACACATGCACACACATACACACACATACAGACACGAGACCCTAATGATATTATTATTGGTTAAATACCAATATTTCAGTGAGGTTATCATTCTAATATTTCTCAAACATTTTAATAGATGGATAGAGGAATCTACGTTTCAATTAGTTCTATAAGGATGTATGCTCTTACTACCAAAACCAGACAAAAATTGATCTTAACAAAGTAAGAGTTTAGGCCAGTCTCAGGGACACCAACTTGAAAAACCCACAGGAGCAGATGGCACTGACCCTTTCTCTAATTGGGGTGATCAAAAACAAACAAAGAAATAAACAAAACAATAACATAAAACAACCAGAATACAGTTCAAAACAACATATCTTGAACTGGTGAAACTCCTTGGTAGTTTTTAAAGTATTAGGAAAACAAAGAGCCATTGGGTGCTGTTGGGAGGAATTATCATAAAATGGTGAATATAACTAAGTATTAAATACTTGTTTGTTTTCTTAAGGTGGGCCTTATAGAGCTGAGAAGATTAATGTAGGAGCTTGGTATGCAAGAAGCAAAGTAAGGAAACATCCCTGGATGGAATGGAGTGTGTATTAGGGAAACTAGTAGAAAACAAGGTTGGAAAAGTAGTTAGAGCTAGATGCTTAACTACAGTCAAGACTGATTGTGTCACACTTACTATGTGACTGGAAATAGAACAATTTGGAATTCCACAGATGAACGATAAACAGATGAATTAAGTGACTGATAGGCAGGTAGATAAATAGATATATTTCATAGGCAGCAGATGGTCTTCGTTGGTGAGAAGGTTAAGATTTTAGGGTTGCAGAGTGCCATAAATCTGACAGCTGTTCATAAACTGAATTAGATGAGGTTTAAGTAGCTTAAATGAAGCCACACACAAAGAGTACCTTCATGAAAACCAAAGGTGAACCAGATACAACATTTTTAACACCATTCTCAGCTTCCTGCTTTTTTTTTTCACTCTGCATCTGCATGGATTTGTCCTCTCTGTTATTTGAAGAACAACTGGTACAGCTAACCTAAGGCCATACACATGTACATGAATGATGGGCAAATAATATGATGGTACCATTTTTATTGCATGGTTTTAAACATTTAGAACTGTAAGAGTCTATAGATCATAGAGAATAGATTTCCTACCACACCCAGTGTCTGAAACACATGAAACATTTTAAGTTATTTCTCTCTTTAATCTCTTTAATCTTTTGGACAATTATTGAAAATTCTAAATAATTTGAGAAAATCTCCTACACCAGGATTTATAGCTGTAAAACATTTGAAGAATCAACTACACACATTGACTCATTCATTGCTTCTACTGCCTAATTGTTATTAGTTTCATCACTATTATTTTCAATTTACCTGGAATTCATAATTTTATTCTTAGACATCCTCCAAGTTGTTTATTTATTTATTCTAAATAGGTCCATTATTAATTGATACCCTTATAAGCTCCTTTCCCAAAGATCATTTAAAGATGTTACGTTTTTAAAAATTCTATTTTTTGTCAACACAATTAAGCTTTCCATGTTTTGTCTGTGTATTGGTTCAAGAATGTTGAAATATGATATGTGATTGAACAAAATGAATAACTATCAGCCAAGAGTCATCTAAAAGAATTGTTCCCAGTGCCAACACGTTTATAAATTTGTAATCTATCATATGATTAATGAGCCCAATATTTGGTTTATGTAGTTATTCTACCAACTTATTTCACTAGAATTTGTAAATTGGCTCTTTTATGCATTGTAGACATAAAAAGCATATGTTTTTTCCCTATTATAAAGATTATGTAATCATAGCATCTTAAAAGTCTTAATCATAGCATTTTTTTATCCTTGAATTCCTGCTCTCATTTGGATCAGTTCCATTCCAGGTCTGCCTAAATTCTCTTCTTCTCAGTTGTTTATTTCCTGTACAGCTGGGTTAGGTCTACAGTGCTATCAAAAGCTTTTCTCAAGTCATTGTTGATACTTTAAGTCAATTTGAAATGTGCGCATCTCACAGTGAATAAAGAAACACAAAAAAAAATTTGCAGAAGGGGTCAACAATGAGTGGGAAGAAACTCATGGTTTAGGAGGGTTTTAAAATCCTGCCCTCCCACAAATTTTATAAGCCCAAATATTTCTCAACAATTTTGAAGAGGAAGTATTCTGCAGATCCTCACAAAAGTGGACATTATTCATAATAAGTAATTTTCTCAATCCTAAAAGGAAAACCATTCATCTCATCATCTTATTTTGCTTTCTCCTGCTCAGTGTCAGGATGTAGTTTTCATTTCTGTGCCTGTTTTTTCTACATATGGAATCCTACTCATCCCTGAAGAGGTCTTGTTCAGATGACACATCTGCTATGAAGTCTTTCCAATCTCTTAGGCAAAATAATTGTTCTTTCCTGGTAGCCAAAAAAAAAAAACTGCTGTAAATTGGCTTTTTAATATGAAGAAACTCTCTCTCACACACTCTCTCTCTCTCTCTCTCTCTCTCTCTCTCTCTCTCTCTCTCTCTCTCTCTCCCCCCCCATGCCTCCCTCTTTACCTCCTTCTCTCTCTTTGTATGTGCCTCTTTGTGTGTGTGCCACCTATTTTATAATCCTTCATCTCTTATTTCATTACTGTCTTGCAGAGAGTAGGCACATATTTTTATTTGGTTGAATGATAATATCTTAGGATTCTTCCAGCCCAATGGGTGAAAGATAGTATCTCAGGTTTCTTCTAGCCCTAGTAATCTGTGTTTCTGTGATTTCATTGATCTGAGACTCATACACAAGTTGCAGATTTTAAAAAATATCTTAATTATGTTCATAAATTCAATACTCATTACTCATATGTATATTGGGAATGAGTTTGGTCATTATGAAAATTCTAAGGATGATCACCAGAACAACAGAAAAAAAAAAAGAACGATGGCAAAATAAAGACAGTGCTCCTTACAGATCATCTTCACACAGTCATTGAGAGAGAAATGGATTTCTGCTCCATTACCAATTTTGTGATCACAGGACCTCAAGTCCAGTGATTAGTCCTCAGAAGGCAGCCTGCTAACAAAACAGTAATAAAATCAAGAATTTAAAAAAAATGTGAAGGCATAATTATCCCTCTGCCTGATTATATGAACTAGAACATGAATAGTAAATAGTGACCAGAAGATTGCTGAGGCAAAGGAACCTGCAGGTAACTTTGGGGGCATAGGAGTGAGTGGCTGCTTTCCATGGTCCTCAAAAACCAATGCTTTCTTGATTCTTTAAGGAGATGTAGACAAATAAACCCCATCTATACTCATTCAAGATGGATGAGTTCCTCTGTCTTTTAATTATAAATGTATTTGCAATATTCATCACCTTGTAGAATAAACAGAACTGAGTTATGTCACATAATTTCAAAGCTGGTATTAAGTGTGGTTTTTTTTTTTTTGCAGTTCCTTTAATTTTTGACAGCTGAAGACTTTTTTTTTCTCAGAAACTCATTGGGCTGAAGACATGTATACCTGCCTTCCCACTCAAGAAATCATATTTAAGGAAAAGAGTATTGGTTAGAGATGAGAACTATAAGCTTTAGATGGAGAATACCTGATGTGAATCCCAGTGATCTCACTAAGATTATGTGACTGGAGGACACAGAGATGTTAACCTCACTGAAACTTATGATAATAAGGCTTATTTTTAGAAAAGGTAAGAGATTGAATGTACATGTTCCATAATAACCAATTGAGTAAGTATGTCAGAATATTAACTAACAGATTTTTGACTCTTACTAGCTTCTAGGGCTCCTTCAAAGTATTAATTCTCACAAACATGGTGGACTGAGAGACGACTTCAGATCTCTCCCCTTGAAAAATCAATAAGCTGGACAAAAAACACCGAAACTGCACACCAGCATGTCTGAGCATGGGATCTACGAATTAGAACTACCACAGGTCAGAATCCTGAGAGTCAGGTGGTAGACTGAGAGAAATAAAGAAGCTGCCTGGAGGGGCAGGGGCGACTTCCCTGAATGACCCTGCCTGGAATTGCCAGACTTCTACGCAGCCAGCAGCAGAGCCCAGTCATCAGGGTAAAAAGCAGAAAAGCAAGATGGGACAACAGAGAAACAACAGTAGATTTTTACTGACCCTAGATGCAAAACCAAGACTGAGCTGCAGCCCCCAACCTCTAATCCAGAATGCCCCACCTGCCATAACCTCTGAGACCAAACACCACAGAGCCCCAGGGGAATCTGAGCAAATGCTACTGTGACTGAAGCTACCTCTCACAGCCTCTGGAACTCCCTACAGGAGGTGGGGGAAGAGAGAAGGTGTGGCGACTTCCCTGAACAGCCCTGTCTAGAAGTGCCAAGAATTCTAGCAGCTGGCATCAGGGCCCAGTCAATAGGGCAGAAAGCAGAGGAGGAGGACTGGGCTGCAGAGAAACAACAGTTGATTCCTATCAGCTGCAGTTGCAAAGCCGAGGCTGAGCCACAGATCTCAAATCTCAACCCAGAGGGCCCCCACACACACCCTCTGAGACCAGTCACCAAGAAGCCCCAGGGAAATCTGAGCAAACATTACTGAAACTTTTTGCTAACACTGACAGGAACTGAAACTGACAGTAGCGAGTGTGATTAAATTTCTACAAGAAAATTTTTTTAAAAACACATTATTTAGGCTTTATATAAAGCAAGGATCCAAGAGGCTTAGATGCCACCTACTAGAAATGAAAAGAAAAGTGCCTTTTTTTGTGCAGACTAAAGAGAGACCTTTATATAATAAATCTTCCTTCTGGATAAACACAAGAATACACTTCCATTAATGCCCAGGCAGAGAAATAGTCCATTAAACACCATGAACAACCAAGGTGACAAGGCATCTCAGAAGGAAAGAGAAAAATCTCCAGAAAATAAACTTACAGACATAGAAATATATGACTTAAATGACAGAGAATTCAGGATAGTACCTTTGAACATTCAGTGAGTTCTGAAATGAATCATATTAATAATTTTAGGATTGAAAAAACAACTAGATGAGAAGAGCAAAGAGATTAAAAGAACCAAATAGACTTTTGGAGGTAAAACACACACACACACACACACACACACACACACACACACACACACACACTGCAAAAGTTGAAAAATAAAGTAGCAAGCTTGGGAAATAGAGTAGACCAAATAGAGGAAAGGGTCAGTGATATCAAAGACATAAATCTAGAAATAAATTAGAAGGAAGAAGATAAAAACCAAAGAATAAAAAATAATAAAAGAAAAATTCAAGAACTAGTTGATACCATCAGGAGAGAAAACAGAAGAATAATGGGCATTATCAAAGGCAAAAAAATAAAGGAGCAGGGACTAGAAAGCACTTCAGATAAATAGTTGACAAGAATTCCCTAAATCTAAGGAATGAGCTGGAGATTGGAATTCAAGAAGTCAACAGAACATCCAATTATCTCAACACAAAAAGGCATTCACCAAGACATATTGTATTTAAGTTATCAAAAATCATCAATTAAGACAGAATTTTCAGGGCAGCCAGGGAGAAGAAAATGGTAACTTATAAAGAAAAATTCATTAGGTTGTCATTGGACTTCTCAGCACAGACCTTACAAGCCAGAAAGGAGTGGAATCAAATATTTAAACTACTAAATGAAATGAACTACCAACCCAGAATAATGTATCCAGCTATGCATTCCTTTAGATATGAAGGAGAAATAAAAACTTTTCCAGACGTACAGAAATTGAGGAAATTCTCCACTATGAGGCCTGCACAACAAGAAATGCTAAAATGGGTCAGCTCACCTAAAACAAAATAACAACAACAACAAAAATACATAATTAAGAGAAAAGTGACTATCAGGCAAATGGAAGTAGAGGAGTGCAATCCTTATTAAGAACAAGGCATTATAAGCTTTAATAATAAGAGAGTTGCTATAGCAAAATAGAAATGAATGTTCAGCATATGTAGGGACAAATTGAGATAACAATGACTATAAAGGGGAAGATTCAAAAATCTAAATTTGCAAAGTAGGATGGAGATAAGGCACATGAAGAAGAAAATAGACAAAAGTATATAACTATACTTTTCATATTCGTAATGGTAACCACACACCAAATATTCAGAACTGAAGTATGTAACATAAAACAAGGACTAGAGGCAAAATCCACAAAATCCAACCAAAATAGAGACAACAGAAACACAAGGACAAGGAAGCCATAGAAATACCAAGCTACCAGGAAGGAAAAACTAAAATGGCTATAAGAAGACCTCAAATTTCAATAATCACCCTAAATGCACTGAAATCACCAATAAAAAGGCACAGAGTTGCAGATTGAATAAAAATAAATAAACACTGCCTCCAGGACACACATCTCAGCTCAAAAGACAAATATAGAATCAAAGCGAAGGGGTGGAAAATGGTATTTTAAGCAAATGTCATTCAGAGAAAAGTGGGAGTAGTGATACTAA
Organism: Macroglossus sobrinus; assembly: GCA_004027375.1. Lineage (NCBI taxonomy): Eukaryota > Metazoa > Chordata > Mammalia > Chiroptera > Pteropodidae > Macroglossus > Macroglossus sobrinus. The sequence goes on along the minus strand of PVKZ01007170.1, from coordinate 11,906 downwards.
TATCAGATGAAACAAACTTCAAAATAAAAAATGTAGAGAAAGATATTAAGGAACACTTCATAAAGATAAAGGGAATCATGCACGAAGAAGACATAACACTTAAGAATATCTATGCTCTCAATCAGGGAGCCCCAAAATATAAAGTAATAACTAACAGAACTAAAAGGAGAAACAGACAAAAACACTATCGTAGTAGGGGACCTAAATAACCTACTATCAAATATAGACAGATCATCCAAACAGAAAGTCAATAAGAAAATAACATCCTTAAATGACACATTAGACCAACTGTACATAATTAACATTTATGGAGACTTTTATTCCAAAACAACTGCTTATTCATTCTCTAGTGCACATGAAACATTCTCAAGTTATCAACCACATGCTGAAATATAGAAATAGTATCAACAAAATCATACCAACCATATTCTCTGATCATAATGCTCTGAAACTGGAGATCAACTGCAAAAAGAAATCAGGAAAAAACAGAAACACATGGAGATTAAACAACATGCTACTGAAAAATAACTGGGTCAGGAAAGAAATAAAAAGAGAGTTCAAGAAATACACAGAAATGAATGATAATGATCCTACAACAATCAAAACTTTGGGGACATGGCAAAAGCAGTCATAAGAGAAAAGTTCATATCATTACAGGCCTATCTCCAAAAATAAGAACGAGCCCAAATAAACAACCTAATGCTTCATCTTTAAAAACTATAAAATGACAACAAATGAAGCCTAAAATCTGAAGGAAAGAAGTCATCAAAATTAGAGCAGAAATAAATGAAATTTTAAAAAATAGAAAAAATAGATGCTATAATGAGCTGGTTCTTTGAGAAGGTTAATAAAAATGACAAACCCCTGGCTAGACTCACTGAAGAAAAAAGAGAAAGGACATAAATAAACAAAATCAGGGATGAAAGGGGGGAAATTATGAATGACATCACAGAAATACAAAAGATCATACAAGAATATTATGAAAAAGTATATAACTCCAAATTTAATAAACTAGAAGAAATGGACCAGTACTTAGAAAAATACAATTTTCCTAGATTAAATCAAGAAGATGGAAAATCTAAATAGAGCGATCAGCAGTATAGAAATTGAAATAATCATCAATAACCTACCAAAAAGGAAAAGTCCAAGATCAGATGGCTTCACCAGTAAATTCTACCAAATATTCAACGAAGATTTAATACCTATTCTCTTCAAACTCTTACAAAAAAATCCAAGAGGAGACAATACTTCCCAACACATTTTATGAGGCCAATATTACTCTAATACCAAAACCTGATAAAGATAATACACAAAAAAGAAAACTATAGACCAATATCTCTCATGAACACAGATGCAAAAATCCTAAATAAGATGCTAGTGAACCAAACACAGCAACATATTTAAAAGATTGTATACCACAATCAAGTGGGCTTCATCTCAGAGGCACAGGGATGTTTCAACATACACAAATCAATTAATGTGATACACCACATAAACAAATTTAAAAAAGAGAATCTTATGATCATATCAATAGATGAAGAAAAAGGCTTCAACAAGATACAACATCCATTTATGATCAAAATACTTCAAAAATTGGTATAGAAGGAAAGTACCTTAACGTAATAAAAACCATCTATGACAAACCCTCAGCCAATCTCATCCTTAATGGTGTAAAACTAAAACCCTTCCCTCTAAGATCAGAAACAAGGCAATGCTGTCCACTATCACCACTCTTATTCAATATAGCAAGTGCAATCAGGCAAGAGAAAGATATAAAAAGCATACAAATAGAAAACAAAGAAGTCAAACTGTCACTATTTGCAGATGACATGATGACATGATTCCCTATATAGAAAACCCTAAACACTCCACAGAACACTGCTAAAAACAATAAGCAAATACAGTAAATCTCTGGATACAAAATCAAAGTTCAAAAATACACAGTGTTCCTATACTCTAATAATGAAGTGTCAGAAAAAGAAATGGAAAAAAATAATTCCTTTTGTAATTGCAACAAAAAGAATAAAATATCTAGGAATAAATTTAACAACACAAGTTAAGTACCTATATAATGAAAACTACAAAACCCTACTAAAAGAAATGGAAGAAGATATAAAGAAATGGAAAGATATTCTGTGTTATTGGATTGGAAGAATCAACATAGTGAAAATGACCATATTACCTAAAGCATTATACAGATTTATGCAATCCACATCAAAATATCATCAGCATTTTTTAAGAAACAGAACAAAAAATCATCAGACTTGTATAGAAGCACAAAACACCCTAAATTGTCAAAGCCATCCTGAGAGAAAAGAACAAGGCTGGAGATATCACTCTGTCTGACGTCAAATTATACTACACAGTGACAGTAATCAAAATGGCTTGGTATTAGTAGCAAAACAGACAAATTAAACAGAATCGAGAGTCCAGAAGTAAACCCATATTTATATGGGCAAGCAATTTTCTACAAAAAAAAGAGCCAAAAACATACAGTGGAGAAAGCAAAGCCTCTTCAATAAATGGTGCTGGGAATTGGAAGGCCACGTGCAAAAAGAATAAAACTAGATTGTTATCTATCACCACCCAGCAAAATTAGATCCAAATGGATTAAGGACCTAAATATAAGATCTGAAACAATAAAATGTATAAAAGAAAACATAGGAACTAAACTCACGGAACTCAGACTGAAAGAGGATTTTATAAAATTGACCTCAAAGGAAATGCAAGTAAAAGCAAAAATAAATGAATGGGGCTATATCAGACTAAAAAGCTTCTGCTCAGCAAAAGAAACAGTCAACAAGGTAGAGACAACCATCCAAATGGGAAAATATATTTGCAAGCAACGCCTCCAGTAAAGGCCTAATATCCAAAATATACAAGGAACTCCTACACTCAATAACAACAACAACAACAAAATGATCCAATCAAAAAATGGGCATAGAACCTGAACAGATGCATCCCCCTAGAGGACATAAAAATAGACAACAAATATATGAAAATATGCTCAACATTGCTAGCTATTAGAAAAATGCAAATCAAGACCACAATGAGATACCATCTCACACCTGTTAAATAACTATAATCAAAAGGACAATAATAACAAATGTTGGCGAGGATGCGTAGAAAAAGGAACCCTCATACATTACTGATGGGACTACAAATTGGTAGATCCATTATGGAAAACAGTATGGAGTTTCCTCAAAAAACTAAGAATTGATCTACCATATGATCTAGCAATCCCTCTACTGGGTTTTCACCCCAAAGACTTGAAAACTCATATCCAGAAAGATATTTACACACTGATGTTCATAGAAGCTCTATTCACAGTGGCCAGGACAGGAAGCAACTGGAGTGTTCTATGATAGATGATTGGCTAAAGAAGCTGTGGTACATATATATAATGGAATATTACTCAGCCATAAGAAGAGATGAAATATTTCCACTTGCAACAACATGGATGGACCTTGAAATAATCATACTAAGCAAAATAAGCCAGACAGAAAAAGTTGAAAATCACAGATACAACTTATATGTGGGATATAAACCTAAAAGCAACAAATGAACAGGAAAAACAGAGACTCAGAGACATAGACAATGGACTAGTGGTTACCAGGCGGGGTAGAGTGTGGTGGAGGAGGGAAGAGGTAGACAGGGTAAAGAGGGTCAAATATAAGAAGGTTGGGGGAGGGTGAAGTGGGTAAAGGGGATCAAATATACAGTAACTGAAGAAAACTGGACTCTGGATAATAATCACACAATAGAATATATAGATGTCAAATTATAATGTACACCTGATAATTATATCATTGTATTAACCAATGTTACCCAAATAAACTTTTTAAAAAAGTAATAAAACAACACTTTCACTTTCAAAGGTGGAAGGAATTTTTATCTTGAAAGCAGATAGAACCTCCTCACCAGACCTCCCTCTAGCAAGCTCATGTACAATGGTGTCAAGCAGCAGCTTCACCACAGTGTCAGGAAGCTCCTCCACGATGGTGTCAGAAAACTCCTCTGCCACAATGTCACAGGAACCTAGGAGGTCACACAATCACCACAGTCATTGGTAATGCTGCTCAGGACTGTCTGAGGTCTGCTTTAGATAGTTATGAAGCTAGAAAATGTGGATGTGGCTGGTGAACAGTATAGACTGAGCTTCTGCTGAGACATTCTTGGTAGATGAAAGAAGGCCAATGAAAGAGGAAGCCAAGAAGGAGAAATAGAGTCTTTGACAGTATAGCTAAAGGGAATCTCATCCATCTAATATTCAAAATGCATGCTATGTTTCAATGACAGAGTTCTGACTCCTCCTTCCCTTCTTAAAGCCTGGCCAAATGCCCACCTCTTCTAATGTTACAACATCCATGCATTTCTACAGGCCACTAGTGTATTCATCATATATCATATTGGATATTTTACTTTCTTATCGTGATGAACTTTACATCATATTTATGCTGCTTTTAAACACTTGCGACTATATCAGTCAGCAGCATTGATTACATTCACAGTGCTGTGGACACATCACAGCTGTCTAAACTCACAACATTTCCCAGAAATAAATTGCTCTGCTTTCACCCTCTTTCCAGCCCTTCCAATTTCTATTTTTCTGTGTCAAGAAAGAAAATTCTAGAATTGGGTTTTTTCAGAACTCTCATATTGGTGGAATCATAAATTAATGTTCTTCTATGCAGGCCCAATGTAATTAAGCCAAACATTTTTTCAAGTTCTGTTCATGTTGTAGCCTATTTTAAAATCTGATTACTTTTATGGCAGAATAATATCCCACTAGGTGTATACATCACATTTCATCCAGTCATCACTTGATGGACTTAGGGGTTCTTTCCACATCTATTGTGAATAATGCCATTATGAACATGGGTGTATGATACACTACTGGTGATACATGATGTCATATTGTCAAGACTCACAGAATGTCAGAGCACAAGAAGTGAATTTTAATGAAATGTGTGCACTTTTAATTAATAAAAATGTATTTTTTTTTTACTCACTAGAACAAATTTATCTCATAATTATGTTTTTTTATAGGGGAAACATGTGGCGTGTAATGTGGGAACTTTGTGTATTATCTAGTCAACTTTCATGTTAATCTAAACTTGTTCTAAATAGTGTCTATCAGGGAGGGAGATATTCAGATTATGTTGCAAAATCAGCGAATGTGTGAACATGAACTGGAGACCTTGTATACTATTGAACATGAGCCACTTTGTGAATTGTCAGAGCATCCCTTGCCTCCATGGTGACAGCACCACTGATGGACTGAATACATGTGTGTTTGTACCCACAAAGTAAAAGAAAAATATGGCTTAGCCTCTTTACAAAATATGGGTTAGTTAAATATGGGGCACTAAATAATTTCTTGAAGTACCTCAGTGAGCATTATTTCCACAGGACCTTTATCTGTGTCCAATAAATGCACCCTAATTTCTTGTGAAAAGTGGACTCTTCTGCCACCCTGCCTCATTCCTTCTAGATGACCATAAGGACCATACTGTCCTCTTATAATATCCTCTTCATCACAGCAACCTTGGAAATGCATGACAATACAGAGAACTGTGGACATCTTGCTGGCAGAAGACCACAGGGGAATTAGGAATAATTTATTCACAGCTGTCCAGATGACCCTCCTGAAGCCATTAGACTTAGGAAGAGTATGCAGTTTGGTGTGCATGTAAAACACCCACCGGACAGATTTTGTTGGAAAATACCTTAATTTAGTTAAGACATTATAGAAACACAGCAAAGCACCGTGACCATGTTTGGTCACCTAAGTTCCAATGGCATTTAGAAGCTTCATCTCCCTGTGAAGTCCTGCAGACCCCTCAGGGCCTCAGTGCCCTCTTTTGTGATGAGCAAATGTTAACATGGTGTACTTATTACCATTATGTGATGAGGCTAAAAATTATTGAATATAAGTAAATCTTCAGAACAATAAGTCACCAGAGCCAAGTCATTGCTCTGTAAGTGTCCAATCATTGAATGACTGCAAAATATTCAGTAGTAGTTACATCCAGAGAGGGGACTTGGGTGACTCCACAGCAAGAGAGGATAGAAGGTTACTTTTCATTGTTTTCATAAGGGTGATGCTTTCTATCTCATGGGGAGTATTTATTGTTTCCCAATATCCCCACAACAACCTTACAGCAGGAAAGGCAAAGCAGGAGCTGAGACCCATACTTTACAGTGAAGATCATAGAAATTTATTTATTTTATTTATTTTATTTTTTATTTTATTTTATTGTTTTTTAAGAGAAGCAACCCTTGATTGACCTCACAGATTTCAAGGACCTTGTCAGCTTACAATCTCTTATTTTTTTATTTTTACGCCTACAGCATCTGGTCTTCCTAGGTGGTCTCCCATTCAAGGTCTAACCAGGCCCGACCCTGCTTCGCTTCTGAGATCAGATGGGATCGAGGTTGTTCGGTATGGCTGTAGACAAGATCACAGAAATTTAGAGAGATTATGTGATTTTCCCAGAGTCACAAGAGTGATAAGTGATGATATTGGGGTAAGAGTGTGTTTGGTGTCCTGAGGACAGAGGTCCAGAACCCTTCAGACACGTGACTTTATCCTTGGATACCTGAAGCAAGAGCTCCCCCCACAGACTTTCTCAAATGCTCCTACCCCATATTTCCGTGGGAGAGAGGTGATTCCCTGGAGAAAGACACTGAGCCACAAGGGGTCAAAATTTACCACGTAGTCTCCAGTTCCTACCTTTCAGCCTCTGACCTCAACACCACATCTCCCTCTAATCATGGCCCTTCAGATAACCAGGGAAGTCCCAACTTGTGGCCATCCTCCCTATCATCTGCCCACTGTCAGCTGTCTCACTCTGAGCCTTCTCCATGACCAGGGGACCACCCCAAGTCACCAGCAGACTAGGCAACTCCCAAGCCAACTCAACATTCTGGACCAACTGCCACATGACAACATTCTAAAACTTAGCTCTCCTTTCATGACCCAACTTGGATGTGGAGTTGATGCCCATGACCCAAGGATGTGCTTCTTTAGCGATTTAATAATTAAGGTTGAAAGCTCCACTGTTTTCTGACTATAGCTCTGAGCAACGGTCCGGGCAATCTGAGCTAAGGCCTGGATGACAATGGACTCTGGATGTTCTGGTGCTGACTGTGCACCTTCCCTGCCCAACACCTTCTTCAACAAAAGTCAGTCTCTACTATTGCCTCTTTCAACCCTAGACCACATGGTGGCAGTGGACAGAGTCCCATTTTCTCTGAAAGGGATCTCTCCTTAGACAGCCTGTGACCCCCACACCAGGACCCTCACAGAGAACCACCAAGCCCTCCTAATCTATGTCACCTACTGGTCATTCCACCTACTCGATGGTTCTGTCCCATCTCACCACTCTTCCAGGCAGCACCCAAACTCCTAGTACTGTATCAACCCATGAACATGCCCCATGAAATCCCAGTTTCTCTCCTTTCTAAAATCTCTGGATTTAGGCTACTTATGTTTGGCTCATATTTTGGCATCCACATTCTGAGGAGTGGATCTGTTATTCCCCTTCCTGTCCTGTCTACTGCTGGGGTGGGATCTCAATCTCTGTGAATCCATAGAACAATTCTTCCAACCCGAAGCAGTGTAGTGTTTCTTCTGGATGTGTTCTCTGGAGATGAGGAGAAAGTATTCACTAAGAAATCTTACATTGTTCTAAATTTAGAAAAATTGTTAAAACAGCCTACTTGAGAGAAGGATCAGAAATATCAATTAAATAATATTACAAATCTATAAACATACTTACAACCCTATAGTCAAAATGGGAGTGGTGGCAATGATTTTAAAAGATGAGAACATGTTTTCAGTCAAGGTTAACTGGCGCCTTTGAAAGAGCAGCATTCGGAAGGTCAAATGAAGGTATCTCCACAACAAAAGAAGATTCCCATCTCAAGGTCTCGAGCAGTGAGTATCTGAGACCTTCTTGCCTTCTCCCTCTCAACTCGCAGAGTTATAGTTGCAACGAAAGGCAAGAAGGGCATCATCACATTACCGTGACCCAGGGTGACAGGTCATGTCAGTGAACTTTCAGAGTGAACGCATGCTGCACACTCTGGGTCCAACTGCTGCTCTCTAGACACTTGTGTTTACATGGACAAGAGTGAAATTTAAGAGAATTAACACAGAAAATGTGTTTCTTTCCAAAATTGAACACCAGGCCCCCACAATGTTATTCTCTTTCTGAAAACGTGATTGATATATGAGAGAAAGTGACCTCCCCATGCAAATATAGTTGATAGTGAGGATTTTAGGGTAAACAGGTCAAATTTAACAGGATGACTAGATAAAGGGTTTCGTACAGTATGATCCCCACCCATTTCTACTATTCTTGAGTCACCAGACATTTTTAGAACAACTGGAAATGTGTTCCATATCAATTAAAAAGCAACATTAATAGAAATCAGTTTTAAAAGTTGTATTTCTCTCTAAGCATATAACTATGTTAAATAAATCCTATCATTCTCTAAATCTATATTCTTAATCTAAATATTTAATTAAATCTATATACTTAATTATTGCTCAGTCTCTGCGAATTCATGGAACAATTTATAGTCAATGTGTATATTAGAAATTCGTTATTCACAGAGCAAATAAGAATAAAGAATCCCTATATTTTAATAGTGGGTTTGGTGAAAATATATAATCAATGCTTTTGTAAATGAAAATTGTAGATGACGAGAGACTCTAGAATTCAATGTGTGATAAGTCACCCCCATTCTTATGATAACATGGTAAACACTTGCCATAGGAATGTAAGGATCCAGGCCCCAAATATAGAGTAAGTGACAATTTTAGAGTATAGATGAGAGATGAGGCATATATATTTCAAACAAAGTGTCTATTTTTCAAGTATGTTATACTATAGTTGAATTATTGCTGACTTACACTTAATTTATTTATTGTTTTTAGGCAAAGTAACACTTGGTTGACCTCATTGATTGCAAGGACCTTGTCAGTTTACAATCCCTTATTTTTTTATATTTTACACTACAGCACCTGGTCTTCCTAGGTGGTCTCCCATCCAAGCACTAACCAGGCCTGACCCTGCTTAGCTTATGAGATCAGAAGGGATCAGGCTTGTTCAGGGTAGCATGGCTGCAGACTTAATTTTTTAAATAAATCAAACAAGTCATTGATGAGCTATAAAAACTACAATTAATATAAACAGTGTCACATTTCCTCTAGTGATTACCCAGTTGAGAGAGGGTGGGAAATAATAGGTAATATTGTGTTTTACCCAAACAAAAATTTTAACGATTCCAGAGTGATAGAAAAATATGTGTGTGTGTGTGTGTGTGTGTGTGCGCGCGCGCGTGTGCGTGTGTGCGCGCGTTCGCGCGCGTGCATAGACAAAGAAATTGAGGGCAAAAATGAAAAGAGAGAGAATATTCAGAACAATGTGTCCCTGTGATTGGGGAAACAACATTCACAATGCAGTGATGGAGAGGGTTTCAGATCTCAGTTTGGAGAACAGTGTGAAGCAGAGGACTCCATTCCTGCCGTCCCCTTCCTGTGTGTTCATGGTCAGTGGAGATTTAATGAGGAAAAATAGGAAAAACTCTTAGAGACATGTGACAGTATCAGTGCAATCTGGTGGTTTAATTAAGCTCTTAGAGACATGTGACAGTATTAGTGCGATCTGGTGGTTTTGGCAGAGGCCAAAGCTGGAAGGCTACAGAACAGAGAAGGAAGAACCCTCAAATCTTCATGTACATTCTATTGCACCTTAAGTATTTTCTGCATGGGTGTTATTCTTGTTGATCTTTATATTAAAATTTTTTTTTAAAAATAAAACGTGTTTAGAACTAAGTATTCAAACTAGTAGCATTAAATACCAGTGTTATTTTGCTGGTGGTCATGGGGTTGGCATTCAGACAAGGAGCAGGAGGCTGGCACTTTTCTACTCTGTGATGTTGGGTCTTAGCAAAGAAGACTCACTTGTTGGGGTGAATGGATCACAAGGCATTGGGATGTTCTATAGGTGACTCAGTCCCATGTCCTCAGCTAGACCTGGACGTGGCTGCGGGACCCACATGAATCATGCCAATGTGCCCTGGGTGTCTTCACAGCAGGGCAGTTTCAGGTCATCCAAATCTAGTTCTTGGTGGCTGAGGGCTCCATAGGGAAGTGAAATGAGTGACTAGGCAGAGGCTTATTGTCTTTCAAGCATAACTTTAGATATGACACAGTGTTGTTTCCAAGGCATCTGTCAGTGACAAGGAATACTAGTAGCACCTCTGGTTATAAGGAGGGACTGACATGCCACTTTCTCTTGGGAAAAATATCAAAGAAACTGCAAACATGTTTGAAATTTTTACATGCATAAACTAGTTTTAAAAATACTCAGTAGCTGAGGTAGCCTCCCAAAATATGGAATACAGGAAATGGTGCCTTTTGTTCTGGAGCCAAGTGTAATAAGCATGTGGGGTGGACTCCTGCCTCCACCACTGTGAGCTCTTTGACAAGTAAACACAAACACTTAGGGAACATTATCAGAGAGTTTTGGAATGTCGAATACAGGTCTACCTACACTGATACACAGTCCACTCTTTACATGGGGACACTGAAGATGTTGAAGGTGGTGGCAAGATCTGGAGGATCTATAAAACAGAAGGTAGTTCCACATAAAGTAAGTACCTGGCAGTCCTGAAAGGTAGTCATGTGGAACCAGGTAACCAGCCAGGGAACATTGAAACAGTGCAGGCAGTAGGGTGTGGGACGAGCTGGAGCAAGGAATGGAGGATGGGGATGCAGAAGTGCACACAGGAATGAAGGGGAGGTGATGCAGGACAAGACCCAGCAGGAGGTGCTCTGGATCGAGGCTCTTCCACTCTCCACAGAGTGCACAAGCAGAGCTCAGCTGCTGTGGTGACAAATGCCCTGCCTGAATCAGCATCAGAACCACCAGTCCCTGTGAAGTGCCATGGGCCTCATATGTCAGCCCTGAACATGCACATCTCCATGGACCCAGCAATTTCAAATCTAGCAGGGTTTCTTGCAGATACAATGGCTGGGTGATCCAAGATCTGGTATCATCTCACTAGAGTCTGAGTCATTTAGGTGGAGAAACAGCCTGTATGTCTGTCAACAAGAAACTCAGTGAGGAAATCAATGACTACGGATGATCTCTTAGATGTTGCGACTTGGGGAAAATGCTTTAAACCTGCATTATTAAAAGAAAACCCTGAGCATTGAATGTGCACATGCTAATGGCAAGCTCTATGATATATTACTGGGCTTTCAAGGAAAAAAAAAACATTGTTTGTTCATCTAAAAAAAAAGAACAAAGGAAATGATAAGAGAAAGAAAAATAGAATCTCATCAAACTCCTCATAAGAAGTAACTAGTTTTAAAAATACTCAGTAGCAGAGGAAAAAGGAAATGGAGTACTACAGTTACATGAAGAACAGTGGGACTTGATTTTATATTCAAGCATGTAACTCGCGGTTATAAAATGTGCTGACTTCCACGTCATCATGCACTATCTCCAATACTGCTATTCCCATGTCCCTCTTCCAGAGAAGTAAAAAAACTTCACAAAATACAATTCCTAGAAAGACACTGACCTATGGACATGTGGAAAGAACTAAATTTGCTGTCATTTTTCTCTATTAACACTGGGGGAGCTTTACAGGAAAAAAAAGGTGACCTGATGGTGGTGACTGGGGCGAGTGTCTATAATAATTCATTGAGTCCGAACTTGTTCAGGGTGCTTTTCTATTTACGTGCTTTATTTTATACAAATATATTAAAATGAAAACTGTAGTAGAGAAGTCATTTCATGGAAAAATCTTCAACAGTAAACATAAAATATATACCTAAATCCAATTCTAATTCTATGTAATAGAGACACTAATTAACCAGCCAG
>PVKZ01007169.1:0-25961 GCA_004027375.1 Macroglossus sobrinus | reverse complement strand
TCTCACCTGGACTTGTCCGCCCCTCTCCAGCGTCGCGTCTCTGTCCCCCTGGAGGCCGTCCCCGTCCACCCGGGGAAGTCCCCCCAGCAGCCACCGTCCCCTCCAGGCCGCGTGGGCCCTCCGTGGTCTCCCTGAGCGCACCCCTGGGGGGCGGGGTGCAGAGGTGCGAGGAGCCCGCTGGGCCGGACTCTGACGCGGGACGCTGGAGAAGCACGGGGTCAAGGGCACGGGGTCAAGGGCAGGCACGAGCGCTCGCAGCGCACCTTCTCCGGGGCTGCGAGGGACCCGCCCAGTGTCAGCGCACGGCTTGTGACAGCCGCTTCCCCGCGGCGCCCAGGGCCGGCCTCCGAATCCTGAGCTGTCACTGCTCGTTCCCCACGGGAAAGTTATAGGTGAGAGAGAAACAAACAACCAGGTGAAATACGCCGGGAGAAACGACTCAATAAAAGACAAAGACCAAGCAGTAAAAATCAGCCGCTGCGGCCGAAGCAGACAAGCCCAGCCGGGCGAGGCCGGCCCCGAAGGCCAGGCCGGGTCCTTCGTCCAGATGAGAAACAAATAAAGCGATAAAGCATGTCTGCGGTGTCAGGCCCGGGTCCGAGGCCCGGCCCGCGCGGGGGAGGTCAGGGCAGAGGTCCTGGAGGTGGCTGTCCCTTAGCCACGGCCCGAGGGCCCCGGCCCTGACTAATGTTTAACGGCGGGCGGACGCCAGCCCCGAGGGGACACGCGGCGACACGCGGCCTCCTCCAGCTTCCGGGACTGGGCGCGGGGAGCGCGGAGGGCAGGCGCCCGCTCAGCTTTGCCTCCGTGCCCCGGTGGCCCCGCACCTGCTCCCGGACCCGGGCGGGGGGCGGGGTGCCCACACGTGACCTCACGGAAACTCCAGCCACTTAACCAGGTCCCAGTGGCGCCCGGAGCAGCCCGGCGCCCGCTCGGGTGCGTCTGCCCGGGCAGAGGGGGGCGGGCACCACGTTTCATCGCCGGCCTGGCTTGTCACACCCCAAAGGGCCACCTCCGCCCTGGCGGGCCACACGGCCATCTTCGGGATGTTTCTGAGCCTGCAGACTCGCACCTGTTCGTACTGATGTGTGTATTTAGTAGATAAAGAAAAAGTCCTCCGTTGACCTGAAACAGTTGTCTTTTTGAGAGGTTCCGGAGACAGGGTTTGTACAAGATGGGCTTGAAACGAGTTTATAAGAACTTGGAGGGGTGTCCCCACTTCCCCACCACATGGTGGCCCATCAGGACACGGGGGATGGCACCGAACCCCGTACATACACACCTGTGGTCAAGTTATGCTTACCGTGTGGGCTTAGCAAGAGCTTGGCAACCATAAGCGATAACAAAATAAAACTGTTATAACAGCATACTATAATAGAGTTACAGGAATTTTCTCTCCATTTCTCTCTCTCTCTCTCTCTCTCTCTCTCTCTCTCTCTCTCTCTCTCTCTCTCTCTCAGAACAGATCTGATAAGCAAGAAGGCTCCCCAGTGACTGGCAGGCGGGGAGCCCACATAGGCGGGCGCCCCGCACAAAGGGACAGCTCTGTCCCCAACGGGATAGCCTGAGACTTCATCACGCTGCTCAGCATGGCACAAAATTTAAAACTTATGAACTGTTGGTTTCCAGAATTTTCCATCTAAGACTTGTAGGCCTTGGCTGTCCACAGGTGACAGAAACCATGGACGAGGGGACTGCCGAGCGCACCACAAACCCGTCAGCGCCCCCACCCAGGGCTCGTGTTGGGAGGCGGCTCACGGAAGATGCCCCAGGATGGCGGCCGGGCTGCCAGGGCGGAGACCAGGGACCTGAGGACTGGAGGTCGCGCCCGCCTCCCCTCCAGGCGGGGGGCAGGCCTGGGAGCTTGGGCGCCGGGCCCCCTCCACATCACAGGCCCCCTCCACGTCACGGGTCCCCAGCATCTTCGCCGGGCTGCTCCTGCACCCGCTGTGACAGGAACCCCTGAGTCACTCTGAGGGAAGTTCATTCTTTTCTAACTTGAAGGACAAAGCTGATGGCAGCGTCACCTGTGAATGAATGGGGCCCTTCACGGGCCCCGCTCTCACCCCGCAGGTGGGCTCAGAGGAGACGCTTGACGGGGTGAGAGTGAGAGCACAGACGAGACGCCACCAGTGGAGAGCGGGGGACGCCGCGCCAGGTGGCCCCAGAGCACAGGGCCACCGCTGGGAACAATCAGCTCCGATTCACGCCGGGCGGGAGCGAACGCTCACCCGCTCGAGGGGGGATTCGGTCTGCTCTCCGCCTCCAGGTCATTGAAACCACGTTCCTGAGCTGGGCCGTCTGGGGACACACCTAGGCCACAGCGCTGCCGAAGGAGCTGTTGGTCTTTTCCGTGACAACGCGACATTTGTGTTGCTACTTGCTCTCTTCACACTTGCGCTGGCTCTGATGAGACCTCCCAGTGGCTCTCAGACCTGAGTGGGGTCTCTCGCCGCCCGCTGAGGGGCAGCCAGCCTGGGAGTCGCTGCTGCGTGCGTGCTGGGGGGACAGGAAGTCCCCGAGACGCGGACGGAGGGACGTCTCACAGCTGAAGGGGCCATGGCTCGCCCGCCTCGGCTCCCCTCGGCGTGGCATGACGCAGGGCGGGGGCTGCGGCCTGCGTTCCCGGGAACCCATGTCTTCCGTGGCACCCACCAGACGCCCAGGATGGCAGGGACAAGCCCGGTGTCCGATGGCGATGACACAGGAAGCACGCCTCCAGCCACGCTGCGGGGCGCTGCGTCCCTCCCCACACTCACAAAGAGGGCATCCCCCATCTGCCTGCGTCCAGACAGCCTAAGTCCTGCTGTCCCAGGAGGAAACTCAGCTGCATTTCCCATCGTCTGTGGTCCAGCCTCGAAGTCACACCTTTACACGCCAGCCTCACGTGTCCACTACAGCCCAGATGTTTGTCCTGGCCTGGGCGGAACCACAAGTGGCCTGGCCATCCGGCTATCTGTCCCTGTCACAATGAAAGCTGAAGCTGCTGTAAGATGGCCTCTGCTTTTATTAGGCTCCCCAGGAGAGCTCGCTGAGTAAGGCTTTCTGCCCCCTGCTGGGCCCCAGAAACTCTCCTGTGACTCTGTTTCCTTTTTCTGTATCTTACGGATTAGGTGACAATCGCCCACCTCACAGACTGTGAAATTCACGGGAATGTATCACTCTAAACGCTCAGGCGCTCCAAGATCTACTATGTGAAACAACTTGGCAAATAAATATCGGATAAGTATACTTGCAAATCACTTAAAACCCTTCTCGATCACCTGCCGACGTGAAACCACACCAAGTGCGTGTGGTTTCGGTGTATTTGCATCTTCGTTCTCTGTTTCCTAGAGTGGAAAGACTTGTGTTAATTCTGGTACAAAGGAGGTTCACGCTCTCAATCAGACTCATGCTAATGAACTCAGCCTGGATATAGCATCATCATCATTACCTCTGTCAGGGAAGGAATTTCCGTTAAAATATCCAGACATCAGTCCAGCGATTTCAGAGGTGACCCTGAGGTGGGCACAGGCGCAGACGACCTTGCGCGACCTTCTCCTCACCGAGTGACAGTCCCCGACTTCAGTTTTGGAAGGAGTTCGCAGTCTAAAGAAGTTGACTTCCAATTAGACGTGAATTATACTGTTTTCGATGTTATGTTTAATTAAAGAATGAGCAAATAGTTGTGACAACTGGCAAGATGGTTATTTTGTACCATCTCGGGCTCAGCTACAGCTACGAAGGGGCATGCAATCAGCACTTGTCGCTAAAAAGAGCACTTAGGATAAAATGATTAGTTTCATCAATTTAGACCTATTTTCTGAAACAAATAGCACGACTAGGACGGCGTTGCCTGTTCAGACTGGAGGACCTTGTTGTAACCCACAGGGAGGGACCACCTGTTCTCGTGGGGGGGGTGGGGAACACCCCTTCTCCCGTGACTGACACGCGTCACGCTTGGCACAGCCTCGGGGAAGCCTCTGGTCTCCTGCCAGACACCAGCTCTCCTGGTCCGAGCGTCTTACTATGGGAAACCCTTAGATGTTCTGTATCTTAATAAAAATGTGGTTTTTAACATCCCATTATAATGCCAGTACAATACAACATTATTTCATGATGTCCTCTAATAAATGTGATTTATTATGATCACATAAATATTTGCATTTATGTAAAGAAATGACTCTTCATCTTGAGCAAAGGGGAAGGAATGAGGCTGGCAAGCCCATCTCCACCTGCACACGTATGTACACACGTGACACGCACACCCATGCAAGCATCCACACGTGCTTTCCTGGCGTGTTTGGGTGCACACAGGCGAATGATCCTTCTTAAAACCTCTGGTCTTCGGGGTGAGTGCTTTGACAATGCTCTACACAAAAATGCACGAAGAGTTCACACATACGTGAGCACTCGTATTTGAACTTCAGGAGAAGGCGGACGGCTGGAGCCGAGCCAGACAAACTTCTGGGGGTGAGCGTGAGACAGGCGCGCTAGGTACTAGGGGGTAGATACCATGTTGCACTTGGACGTCAAGTAACGTATCGCCTCGGCTCTAAAAACACGACGTTATGTACAGATTTAAAAAGCTCTCAGTATGAATTGGAACTAAGACCGCACATCGTGATACGTGATTTCTAAAAATCGGGGCCGGCCTCTCGAAGACGGGGTCGTGAAATCTATCGCTGAAATCCTTGCACAGCTCACTCATGATTCGGTTTATCTGAGGCCGCACAGAGGCTCCTGCGTCACGCAAATACAAATACACACATCTCCCGGCAGTTCCCTCCTGAGGAGGGCTTGGGCTGGCTGCTGTGTCATCGGCAGGGCCGCTGGCTGCGGTGAGGAGAGCAGAAAGCCGACCAGCCTGGGTGCTTGCTGCTGGGAGCCTCGCAGGAACCACCATTTCTTCAGTGGAGTGTTTTACTACATGGCGTTTCATCATCATATTAAAATCCTCAAAAAGGGGAAGGAAAATCTAATTTGTTGGCTTATTACATTAGCGAGATACTCCTTTCCAGCAGACTTTTCCATTACACTCTTTTAATCACCAGAGCCTGGACTCTTATCAGCACGTTTTGCATTACGACGGAAGGCTTTGATTAAGTTGTGCTTAATGGATTATCAGATATTATCTTCCATGCAATTTGTAAAGAATTAGGTTAATAATTTTCCCATCTCAAATCCAGAAAATTTGGTTTCTGTAATAAGGGATGATGTATGGCTTGTACAGTGATTAGTTTGATGGAGTGTATGGGAATTAAATTTATTTTAGGAACCGTCATTGGGCCAGCGAGGCAGAGCGGACACAGGCAGGATGAGTGTAATCGGAGGGAAATACTTCCCCGTGGGCAGTTTATTCATTTTTTTTATATAAAATAAATGCAGTTGAAGTGGGACAGCAATCAGCTAACTCTAGGGGGAAATAGCACTGTTAAAAAGCATCAGAGGACGAGTACAAACCCGCAGGGATTTCTAAGCAGCTCGTTGCACCCACCTAAGGAGGGCTAAGTGTCACGTGAGAAAGGCACAGGCTTCTCATTGGGCAGTTCTCTAGACTCGTCTAATCCGGCAGGCTTAAAAAAAAAAACAAGCAAACAAACACTCCCACCGAAGACGAAAATGGTCACACCAGGCCAGGTGGGGTTTCCTTTCAGAAAAGTATGTTCGAAGGCACTTTTTAATGACGTTTAGAGAAACTTCGAGTTTTCAAAATAGGAGCCATAATGAATATCTCAGTCTTTCCAAGATTCCAATCTATTTTTAATACCAGTTACTGCTTTTATCTCAACTATTTTCTTTCCTCCTTCATCCTTCCTCATTCCTTCTAAAATCAACTCTGCGTTCATTGCTTTATAAAGGTGCAGCATTTCTATCCTATAATTTTTTAACCAAATAATTCATTACGTTTATGCTTAGCCCACTCTTGAAAATTGTGAACGTAACTATTGACGTCGGAATATCACTGGATACAAGAAAATGTAACGTCGGCCACGTTAAATGTAACCGACCTCGTACAGATTAGTAACATAAGTTACATACCACCCAAAACACCGAGATGAAATAAAAAGTTTAGACATCCATTTGGCGAGGTCGGAATCTCAACGTACGAGCGCCTGGCTTTAGGAAGGAAGGACAGTTCAATGTTTTACGCTCCCTCTCGCGTTTCTTACGGTGAAATGTGATCTCAGTGTCAGAAGTGATCAGTAGATGGCCCGGTCTGCATCTCTGTCCTCGGGATTTTTTTTTTTTAATCATAGCAGAACAGCGTGGAATGTGCAGGGAGTGACCTGCACACGAGGTACAGGCCCTTGGTGACCTGTGCACACAACCCTCGTGGAACGGACACTGAGTCTCATCCAAGGCCAGGAGGCAGTGGATTACGAGAAGACACTTTCCTGAAGCTGATGGGTTCTTTTTTTTTTTTTTTTGATACTTTCATTTCCTACGAC
Organism: Macroglossus sobrinus; assembly: GCA_004027375.1. Lineage (NCBI taxonomy): Eukaryota > Metazoa > Chordata > Mammalia > Chiroptera > Pteropodidae > Macroglossus > Macroglossus sobrinus. Next base: position 19,530 of record PVKZ01007169.1, on the reverse strand, counting down.
AGGGAAAACTAGTTTTATTGAAGGTCACATATAAGCCCTCGGTGTGTTTTCTGGGCTTTTTATGTTTGTATCAGAGCATTTATTTATTTATTTATTTTAAAAAGCGGTGACCTTGCAAGGGTGACCCCTCAAGCAATTGATTCTGTTCTAACTTTAGAGCTGCACACACGGCGACAGCTGCGTTCCGGTAAATCCATCAGACATACACAGGAACGTGTACAACTTAATCACGTCATTTATGGTGTGGCTGTGAAGCTGCAACCTGCACTGGGGACGTGTGTGAACACGTTTGAACATGTCACCGCGCGGGCCGCCCCCACGGCGTGGTGACGTCACGCGGGAAACGAACGGGCCGGCCCCGGACCGGCGCTCAGACGCCGCAGACGTGGGGCTCGCGTGGCACGGGGACGTCTTGGCCTCAGGCCCCCTGGGGCGTCCTCGGCCTGAGGACCAGAACCGGCCCCATCGGTTTGGGAGGAAACCGCCACCGAAGCCCCCGGCGCAGCGGGCGCGGACGGCTGGAGCTGGGGCGCCGAGTGCGCCCCGGCAGGGGGGCCGCGGGGTCCGGCGGGCGCGGGCAGGATGCCGCCCAGGACGCCACCCGCGGGGACCAGCGTCCCGCGGTCACTTGCTCCTCGTGTTGGGCTCGCCGCCCCCGTGCGGACGTCACCGCTCCCCTGCGTGGGGACCGGGGTGTGTGTGTGATGGATTCGAACCCGTAGACCTTCACGAACCTCCCTGTCAGGCCAACACGGTCCCCGCGTCCTCGTCTCCGCTCCCAGAGCCACCCCCGATTCCGGGTGTTCGCTCAGGGAGGCACGTGGGGGGTGGGGACGTGTTACCTGGTCCTAAGCTGAGCTTCTGTGTCCCGTTCAGACACCGGGAAGGGGGCCGCCACGTCCCCCCCCCAGCAGGACGCCGCTGCCCGCACCGGGCACCTTGACCGCGGTCGCTGTTTCTGGAAAACTGGGGAAGAGCAAAGAGCTGTCTGTCTCTCTTCAGCTGGAGATAAATATGACACGTGACCTTTGGGGACTTAACATGTGGGGCCAGGAGGCTGGGGCGAGCCATGAAACACTCCTGAGAGCTACAGGACGGCCTTCAGCCAGACACACCTGTGAAACCACGAGTCCCAGAAGGCCACGTGGAGGATGTGCTTCTCAGCTAAAGATAAACCCGACGGTTCCTTGTTTCCTGGGGCAGGGATGCGGCGAGCCCTCATGCGCCTCGGTTCTCATTAGCTAGAGCGAGGGCGCACGTTTACTGAGGTTTATTACGCGCCGGGCCCGCTCCTGGTGCGTGGCAGGCAGTAAATCCCCTTCCTCCGCCAGCACGAGGCGCCTCCGCGTCTCACCGACGAGGAGATACGAACCAGGGCAGTCGGGGGACACACCCAGAGTCCCAAACCGGGTGGACACGCACCACCCCCCGGCTGGTGCATCGTCTGTGATGCGTGTCACTCAGGGGCACCGGGTTCGGGGAGGTCACTCCCCGCAGCACCACCAGGGTGTCCCTTACCGAGTCTGCGTGTCACACGAAGCCAGGCGCATGTCCTGGAGAACACAGGCGGTCAAGTCGGGGCGCTCGCGTCGCGTGTGGCCTGAGTACGCGGTGGACGGGGGCAGGTGCACGAACCACTTTTCAGACCCCACGGTGAGACTCACGGGGCAGCCCCTTCCGTCCCCCAAATGCCCGTCCCCCCTCCACCCTGGGGGAGCCTCACGATCTACTCGTGGCCATAACCCGGGGAGGGTCTGCGGGGGCCCTTCCGTTTGTTTCAGGAACCGCCCGCACTTTCTGGGGGTCTCCTCTGAGGCCACCGCTGGGCTGGGCCCCTCACGCCCACCGTGGCTGGGGCAGACAGACAGACACCAGCTCCGCGTCTGGGGCGGGCGGGGGTCGGAACCCAGCCCCCGCCCGGGGCCGCACGCGCAGACAGCGCCCGCCCCGCAGAAGCGGCCTGGGTGCGGGGCGCCGGCGGCTTCACCCGTAAGTAACGTTTTGATTGTCACAGATTACACGCCGCCCCCTCCCCTGACATTTGTTGTGCGGCCGGATTGATTTTTGCGCTCCCGTATGAAAAGGTCACTTTGATCAATGCCGTGTAATTGGCACTAAATTAGGATCATATCAGGTTATTTTGCTGTTTAATGATGAAATATTAACGAAAAGCGCGGAGAGATGGCGAGCGCCGGCCTCGCTGTGCGCCAGCTGTCGTGACGCCTGCGTTTGCGAGGACCACGGACACGGACACGGAGACGGAGGTCGTGCGGGGGCAACGAGCGAGCAGATCCGAGGAGGGGCCGGCAGAAGGTTCCAGACACAGAGCCCACCCCTCCCGTCCCGGCCCGCGGGAAAGGAGGTGCCTGGCAGGGGGCCTCGGTGACGCCGGCCCTCGCCCTGGGCGCGGCCGAGCGCGAGCTTCACGTTCTGCGCCGTTAGAAGCAGGCGCGTGCCCGCGCCCACGCACAGACCCGCCTCTGCGTCTGAAACCCCGCAACTGGGTCGCGGTCCCCGGGTCCGCTCGCTCCTAGGGCCCGGGGGCCGCTTCCAGGCCCTCGCAGCCCGCGGTCCCAGGCTTGCCGCTCCAGTAGTCGTCAGCGCCGCAAGGAGTGTTGACCACTGCGTGTTACTTTCTCCGTTGCAAACAGACGCACCGCACCCCCCCCCCCGTCATTCCGAGTTGCGTGGAGCCAGAAAGAGCCACCCAAGGGGAGACCTTCAGCGCTGATGCGGCAGGAAATGCACGTTCTGCGCCTGTTAGATGCATATCCCGGGGCTCGGACGGCTGCTAAGGGGTGTCAACCTTTCTAAGGGCCAGAGACACGGGCCACGAGTGCCCAGGGGATGATTCATGGCGCTTTGGGTGGCGAAGCGAGGGGGGAGGGGCTTGGCAGGGCTTGGTGGCAGGACCCGCAGCCTGTGTGGCCTTGGTGCTGAGGGCCACCAGCCTCCCCAAGGAGTCGTTCAAACAGGACGTCTGTCTGTCCGCCTGTCTGTCCATCTGTCCGTCCGGGGCTTCCGGGTTGCAGAAGGGGTGCGACATGCAGAGGACATTTCACTGTGACGGCCTCTCTCACTCCCCCACAATCGTCTGAGATGCCCCCGTGTTGCCTCGCTCACCGACAGCTTCCTCCCTCCATCTGCGGAGCGCCCCGCAATCCACGTTCCCCGCACTCTGCGTCCCCCGCACTCTGTGTCCTGGCCCGGCGCGCACAGTGGCCCCCGCGCGGGTGAAGGCACAGCGACGTCTTACTGCCCGCAGATTACAACAGCAAATGTTTAAGACGACAGAAACCACACGTGGCAAGAGGACGGCCGGCCGGGTCTCGCCTTCCCCCACGGCGGAGGGCGATCAGGGGACCGCGTGAGTGGGGGCCACACGCAGCGGCCGCGGTCATCCCTGGGGACAGGTGTGACAACCGGCGCGGCTCAGAACCCTGCGCGGGGGCGAGGCGAGACAAGACGGGGGCATCTCAGAGGATCGTGGGGCGTGAGAGGGGCCAGAGGTGCTGTTTCCGGCAGTGCGCAGTAAGACCTCGCTGTGGCTTCACCTCGCGTGTCCCAACCGTGGTGCCCGCGAAGATGGCAGCTTAAACAGCCAGCAACGTGTGACTCAGACATACAGGGAGACTCCAGCGGTGACCAGCAAAAGCCAACTCCTCAACTGCAAATAACGCCAACTGCAAACCCATAGAGAACTCCCTAAAGACGAACTATGCAAGGCCAATAAAATATTTAAAAAATGTTCTTCTTCACCAGTAACCATACAGCTACAAATAAAAATGACCTTGAAATTTCATTTTGTTCTATGTCCATCCGGAAAATTAAAAAAGTCAAAAAAACACTTGGCAGCCCCTCCCCCGTGGGCTGGAGGGGGAGGAACGCAGCCTCTGATGATGTGGCCGATGGTGTCAAAACAATCACATTGCAAAGAAACTCATCTTTAACGTCAAGTTCGGTTCTGATATACTACGCTCCGTGGGAAGAACAGATAAGTCAAAAAAAAAAAAAAAGCACGAGCTCAATCATGTTCGTTACGACATTATTTATATTAGAGGAAATTGGAATCGACCCGAATGCTCATCAGAGGACATCTGTTAAATAGATGAGAGGACATCCACACTGCTCGGCTATTAAAAAGAATGATGAAAATCCACATTCGCTGACCTGGGAGAATGTCCACGGGCCCGCAAAGCCGGTGCGGGGGGCCCGCGAGGCACTGTCACACACGCACGCGTGCCACCGGGGGAGACGCCGGGACGGAGACTTGGGGACACCAACGCGCCCCCCGCGCAGCCGCGGGTGGGCGGGGCCTCACGCCGGGGCGCCGGGGCCTTGGAGGAGCAGGTGCTGTCACCGCTGTCCTGAGCGCAGCGCCCAAACCCGGGAGTCCTGAGAAAAAATGTATCACATTTCCTAGTTTGGGTGATAGTTCTTGCTTTCTCCTATTGACAGAAAATACAATGTTTCGTTTCTGCTTTAAAAAAGTGTGCCCGTGATACAATGTTGAGTGCACTTCGCCTGAAGTTGGCGTGGGAAGTGAGACACCAACCAGCTTCGAGCGAATACGAGACTGACACGTTCATCACGATTTCAGTACGAATCTCCATTACGTCCGTGGAAATAAGTAATCCCTTTTCACGCCTTCTGTTTTTCTGGTGGGATCTGAAGCCTGCATCATTCAGTGACGTCATCTGGAAAACATTGGACGCGTTCCCCGAAACACGCGTGTTTTAGGTGCCGGAGTGAAATGGGACCCTCGCGGCAGAAATCACAGGACGCTGGCCGGCCCGCGCGCCCCCACCCTTGGCCCGGGAAGGGACAGGCGGTGGTGATGCATATTTATAGATCGGCTTGTGCAAACAGAGAAGCAGACCCGTCTTCTCATGCAGCAAATCTTATTTCCGATACGAATTTGAAAGTCTGTGAAGCATGATGATATTAACCCCGGGATCTACGCGCTTCCCCCCAACCCCCCGCCCCCCGCCATAAAACGGAGGGGCCTGTGTGGGGCCTTAAAGGGTTTCCAATGAGGCGGTGGACGCCCGCGCCGGGTAATGACCGGGGAAGATTTATACGCTCTCTCGAGGTATAATTAGACACCCACAAACCATCTGACCCTGCTGGGGTGAAGTGCTCTCCTGCTTTTTGTTTCGGCGGGCGGATCGATACTCGCGCGTCTGAGCGCCGCGGAGCGAGATTGAGGAAATGAAATCGGATGAGTTCGCTGGCCCGGCCGGCCAGACGCGGGCCCGCCGCGCTGGCCTGTGACAGCAAGATCTATCTCCAGTTTCTCAGAAGGCGAGTGTCCCGTTATTGATTTTCAGTTTTGGTAAAAAGGATGCTTTATTAGGAATATGAGTCCCGGCCACCGCGGAGGCGCACGTCTGGCTCGCGCGTAGGCGGCGGGTGTTTCCGCCCCGGGCCGGGGCGGGTCTGGACCGCGGCGCCCCCCGCAACCCCCCCATCCCCAGAGATGGCTGTGTGACCCGCGGGGGCTCTGTGAGCGCGGGTCCTGCTTGGCAGCTGCTGTGGCGCTTGCGAGCTTTTAAACCTCCGAGGACATGGAGACGCGTGTTGCTGACCCGCACTGCGCACCTGTGGCATGTATTTTCAGGGAACACAGGCGGGGTTCAGCCCCGCATTAGCTGGGCAGCAAGCAGCACCGTCCTGCGTACCCCAGAATGGCCCACTGTCGCTGATCCCACGGCGGCTGGGGGCCCCTAGCCCTTCGTCCACGCCCGGGCCTGCTGCCGGGGCCCTGCGCCCTGCTCACCGCCCTGGGTGGCCACGTACTCCTCCCTCGGCTTCGCCTCCCTCTGCACACCGAGCTCCTGGAGAGAAGAGGGGTGTTCACTCCCCTAACCCGCCTGGGCTTTGAGGAGCGCCCACGTGGAGGGACAGCTCGGTGTCACCCGCCCTGGTCAACATCCCCTCCGTCCCCCTCCCCGTGGCCAGGCATCCGGATCAAAGACTGCGTTTGGGTTATGGCTGGCTCTCAGGTGTGCTTTCCGCTCCCGAGACATAAAATATCGCGGGACCACGTGCACTCTGAGTAGCCAGTGAGCCCGGGCTGGTCCTTTTGGGGTGCTGGGAGAAGGTTCCGCGGATGGGGCCTGAGAAGCAGCGGCCGTTGGGTTCTCACAGCTGTGGGGCTGGGGGGGTAGGGGGGACGGGGGGCGGGGTCAAGGCACTGGCAGCCGCCCAAACTCCCGTGAGTTTGGGGACAAGACCAGAAGGTTCCATACCAGCTCCTGCAATCTTATAGATAACACGCAAGAAAGCGGATAAAAGATGTAATACTGAGAAGGAAAAAACAAAACCTCCGGTAGTTACAGACACAATCGTATAAACAGAAAATACCGAAAAACGGCTCCAGACGATTGTCAGTTCGCAAGTTTACTGCACGCAAGTGTAATAAGAGTCCCGGCCGCGGGGGGGTCGCCGGCTGCGGAGATGCCTACGATGGCCGCGCGCGCATCCTTTGAGGGGTGCAACGCATGCTCAGATGAGCGCGACTTCTTAAAATGTCGACGACAGACGCAGAGATTCACTGCCCTCCTTTTTCCTAGAAAACATGGGCTCCTCACCCAAACGTAAGCGAGGCCCCCCAAGTGACTGCGTGGCACCCCACATCGCCGCTGCTGTGCTGGGAAGAGGCGCCCCTTGCTCTCTGGAGGGAACGGGCTACAGTTAATGCACGTGCGCGCCTATACACAATGTAGCAAGTGCCCATGAATAACGTAACTGTTAATATGTGCACGAATGGAGCCAACGTCTACAGAATTCTTTTCTTTTTTAGAGGAAATGACACGACAGCAAACACAGTATTAGTCCACCGCCGGGGAACACGTGTGACCTTTTCATACACGGGCGAGAAAGCGATAGTGTTATTTTCTCTTATCATCCACGATGTTATTCAGGGAATTAGACTCACAGTCACATTTTCCTTTATTAAACTAATAATTTGAGAAGCTAAGCAAAAGGAAAAATTGCGGTGGAATTATAATGGAAATGAACGGTGCTTTTCTTTTTTTTTGACCAGATTAAGGCAGCTTGCAATGGGGAAAAAAAAATGAGATTGTTCACCAGGGAATATAGCATTAGAATTCCAATTTCATAATTTGAAAGCTCGGTTGAAACAGATCAATGATTTTAAAGCTTTTTGGCTGCGTTCAGTGTGTTGCCTACACTACAAAATTCTCGCTCATATTTTTAGGAAATTCACACGGGCGCAGCTTTGCCACAAACAGTTCCTTGCCGTGAAAATAGGGATCGCATGTCTACAGTTCTTCTTGGTTTGGAAATACACACTCAGGAGTCACTCGGGATAAATTACCAAGAGCTCCCGACCCCGTGGCAAGCCTTACACACCGAGCCGGGCAACCTGTGATTTGCTTTTCAAACGTCATGGACACCGAGATTTTCCCAAAGCAACGTTGTGTCTGTAACTCCCTGCTCGGTGTAACAAAATGTTTCTACTTCTGCATTATTGGTAAAGAGTTGGACATTCTAAGATTCTAAAACATGAGTGGAGGTCAAAGAAACAACGTTATACTTTCTTGCTGCTTCAGTTACATATAATATCGACACTAATTACCAAGGTCTGCGTGCCCCCAGCGACCCCCGGCTCCCCCTTGCTGCAGGTAACGGGAACTGATTTAGTGCTTTTGACCCAGGGCCCCGGGGAAGGGTCTTGGAGGGCACCGACACGTGGGGTTTCTGCTCGGTGCCCTGTGTCCTCTCCCCTCACTGTCAATATCCTTGTGCCTCGAACCTGGATGTCACCTATTCACATAGAGATGGTGCTACGTGTCACTTTGAAATTAAAGAGAAAAGAGCCAGAGGTCCCTGTCTCGTGCAGAGACCCGCTGTCATCGGCTTAGGCTGAGACACGTCGCGGAAAGAAAAGACGATCACTATTTTTATTTGGGGAGCGTTGTCACCTGCATTCTGCATGTCCCCTTGCTGGGAGGTCGTGGAGAAGCTTTGTCCCGGCTTCCCGTTGGAAAACGCTGCCAGCATCTGGTGAGCTTCGAGCCCTACTGAGCTCGGAAGCTAAGCAGGGTCGGGCCTGGTTAGTCCTTGGAATGGAGATCACCTAGGAAGACCAGGCACCGTAGGCGTAAAAAAATAAAAAATAAGGGATCGTAAGCTGACGAGGTCCTTGCAATCTGTGAGGTCCACCTAGGGTAGCCTCGTCTAAAAATAAACAAACAAACAACTAAAATAATAATAAAATAAAAGGCACGGGGTGCGTGGGAATTAAGCCGGGTGCTGCTCTCCATCCTCCAATGGTAACTAGCTGTGTGGCACCGGAGAGGCCCCGAGTGCCACCTCCTCTTTGCTTAGAAGGAGGTTGTTTCTATTGTAGAGAAGACAGAATGTCACCTTTCCCCACAGGAAAACGACGAGACGCAACTCTGGCAGCCGGTCCCTGGAGACGGACACAGGGTGTGTCTGTCAGGTGACTTACTAAGACAGCACCCTAAGTCTTGAACACCCTGGCATCACGCCGTTTACCAACCGCCGTATTCGAAATTGAATAAAAAAAATATTGAGGGCGACTTGAATAGACAGACCTCTGTGTACTAGGGATTGTGCACGCTCATCATGAACCCCCATCCCGAGGGGGAGAAGGGCGCCCCGTCTGGACAGTAAACACTGACACGTGTCCCCAGCTGTCAGGGGTGAGCCGGGGCCACGGGGACCCTGGGCGCCCGCTCTCGGCGCCCGCTCCCGGCGCCCGCTCCCCTCGGCCGAGCCGCAGCCTCTCACGGCTGTCTGAACCTCGGCGTGTTCGCGGGGTCCTCACTGCCCTGTGTCTGGACGCCCGTCCTGTCACCCACAGACCTTGCTCTGTCATTGCGGGAACCGGCTGCCATAAGGAAAGCTGAAGCTGTCAAAATATAACTAAGATGACCTCCCGCGGGACCAGGTGGCCCACCCAGTGGCGAGAGCCGGCCACCCACCTGGGTGTCACACGCGGGGCATGCCCAGGAGCTGCCCGGGGTGAGACAGCATGCGGGGACCACGTGGGAGGATTTGGGTGATATTCTTCTTTTTTCTGTGACATTAGCCTCCAGCCAAAACATTTCTGTTTTTGTTTTAAATCATAATCGAACACGCTCGTTATGTCTCCCGCTGCTTTGCAAAAAGTCGCGCCTTCTCTCCGGGCCGCCCTGTTCCAACCATGACCCAACCTAGGGGACCGAGACAGAGAGAGAAAAGGGTGCAATTTTCCTGGAGGTGAGCAGCCCGGCCGTTTATTTAATAAATTTATATGAGATTTTTTTCTCCCAAAGAACTAAAAGCAGGAGAACCAGCAGTAATCAAGATGTCTTAATTCCTTGACATAAACATACACTCAGATTAATGAAGCTTGCACGGATTCTTTATAAAGGAAAGATTGCTTATCGATCCATATCAAAATTTTCATGCTAATCCCACCGAAGAGACAGCGTATCTGGTATCACGGTTAATAATCTGATTGCTGAGCTGTCCCAGACAATTCCACCCAGAGTGAGCCCTAATCAGCCCACGTCGCCTCGCTTCAGCGTGCCGGGCGTCTGCGGCCCCGTGTCCCCACACCCTGCCACCGCCTCGACAGTGATGGAAGATATGATGTAAACGGGTTGACAAATTAAATTTTTACATTTCAGAGGTGATTTGCCGGGGACGCTTGTATCGGGAATATGGGTCTGATTATGGGGTTCCATAGGTGCCCGGGATCAATCTCTTTGTTAGATTTTGTCTTTTCTTTGACCTCGGGCCGGGAGCTGCTGCTAATGGCAATTCGCTCGGCGACTTGGGCTGGTGGGAGAGCGGGAGGGAAGGGAGGGTGGCGGGCTGCGGGACGGGGAGCGGGCGCCACGGCTGCTCGGACGCGGCCGCCCCGCTCGGAGCACCGCAGCCTGAAGGAGAGACCAGATAGCATCAGAGCGTGCGTTTCCTTATACCGCACGCACCGGCCAAGAGCTCAGGGATTATGGCCACACGTTAAATGCAACAGAAACACCTTTTGGCTTCATTGTTTCAATACGTAATGTTTTTATTTCCTGCAGAAAGTCAGAGTCTCCAGCTGAGCCCGGTTCTTGCTCCTCTGTACGTGGGGTTGGGGGTGGGCGGTTCCCAAAGCTCGATCTGCTGTTGTCTGTCCCCCCTAAGCGAACCGTCCATGGGAGGCCGGTCCCGAGTTTGTTCCGGGTGGTGTGACGGTGATGTTACATCAGTTCCAAACCTCGAGTGCGGCCGGTGAGGTGCTCCCAGCGTGGCCGTGGTTACCTGCAGAGTTTTTAATCGTCTCCGTTCTATTTTTAAAAGCAAAGAGGAAAAGAAAAAAAAAACATATTTTGGGGGTAAAGAATAAGAATACAAACCCAAAGAAAGATAGAAATCCTGTGAAGAAGGATTCACACCTCCAGCTCAGGGAGCTGGGTTCCCCCAAAGACGAGCTGACTGTAAACAGATCCCCTCGGTTTCCCAGGGGAGACGGCCGAGTCTGACCTCGGGGCTCCACGCGGCTGAAGGGCAGGCGACCGGTCGCCCCGTGCTCTGCACGCGTGGCGCGCCTCCGAGGACCTGCCTGGAAATCAACAGTCTTTGTGGTAAAATCACACTAAAATGCCTATTTTTATAAAGATACTTAAATGCATGTTTTTTAGCTCTAAATCCCCTGAGTGACAGATTTTTTTTTTTTAATGACTCCATTTGTCCACAGGGCGGGACACCGAAAGGTCATTTCTGGGCACCTGAACTGGGGGGATAAAGAATGGAAACAGGAGAATTGGGTGACTCGGCAGCCTCTGGCGACCCGAGCTGAGAAAGGCTGCAGGCTCGGAGCCCTGCATTAGGGCACGAGGTGGGCGATCGGCCTGTGTGGGTGACAGCGGATGTGGGACGCAGGCTGCGGACGGGGCCTGGCGCAGGCGCAGACCCACGAGGCTGGCACATCCCTGCGGGTGCACAAGGTCACGTGCGTGTCCTGGAGCTGCGGGAGCAAAGCCCGGCCAAGGGCCGCGGGACACCCTGGGATGGGGCCCACTCAGGACAGGGGCTCACCCAGGGTGGGGGCTCACCTGGGGTGGGGTCCCTGGCTCCACCCGGCAGGCAGCTCTCCCCGACCTATGTCCTCAGGGAGCTGAGCTGCAGGAGCAAAGCCCAGCCAAGGGCCGCCAGACACACCGGGACGGGGGCTCACCCGGGACAGGGGGTGGGTGGGGGGGGCGGGGATCTCACCCGGGGTGGGGTCCCTGGCTCTGCCCGGCAGGCGGCCCTCCCCGCCCTACGTCCTCAGGGAGCTGTCCTCACCCCGTGTCCGGATTGGGCTCCTCCCTTCTACCCTCCCTAATCTCCCCCCTTCCCCCCCCCCCGCCCGTCCTGCCTGCCCCCGGCCCAGACTGAGTTCCCGCCCCTGTGTCTCCCTTTGGTCGTCGTCTCCCCAGCCTCTGTGCATCCTGGGCTTGGGGCCGGCCCTCTGGATGACCATCGCCCTGGAAACGCGTCTTTGTCCCCGCTGCGCCACGGGCAGCCCCGGGCACGACGCCCTCGCGGGGCCCGCGGTTACTGTCCCCGGCCGTCGGCCGAGCGAGGACCTCGCCTCCAGAATGTGGCGGCGGCAGTGCGGACGGGCACCCAGAGGTCACGCGCCAAGGTCGAGGGCTGCCGGGCCCCTTCGTGACAGACCGCGGGTCCGGAACACTCCGCCGTGTCTCGCTGGGGACACCCGGCCGGGAGGCGTCTGGAACACCTGTGCAGGTAGCTGGTGCCATGCGCGAGTCTCCAGGCCCCGCTGATGACTGCGGTGGCCTGTGAGCGCCTGTCACTCTTAGCTGTGAACACTGACGGGGACAAGCCTAGTCCCCGAGCTGGCTGGGGCCTCTGAGGGGACCCCCATCTACGCCTGGTCTTCCTCGCCGATGCAGGCCATGGAGGGGCGTGTTCTGGGGACGTCCCCATCCGCACAGGTGGGCGTGCCTCTCCCAGACCCCGCCTCCCCGTCCTGTCACCCACCCCCGGGGCCAGCCCGCCTCTGTCCCTGTCCTGTCCCTGTCCCACAGCCCAGGCCGAGGCCGGGGCAGGAGGCCGGCGCCGCTGGCATCCCAGTGAGCTCTGCATCCTCGTGAGGCCCTGGTGTCCCTGACCCGCAGGATGTCACCTGGGAAAGGCGAGAAGCTCACCCCAGACCGGGTCTGGTTAGAGAAACGGCAGCCAGGGGGTGACGGAGACGCCGGCGGGACAGTCTTGTCCCCGGAAGGACAGCGTGCCAGCTGGGCGGCCCGTCACAGAGGCCACTGCCCCGGCCTGAGCAAACACAGGCTTCGTTTACAGAAAGGGGCCTGGGAAGTGAATGAGCCGGGGCCCCCTTCCCCGACCCCGACCGCGAATTTTTAACCTTTTGCCATTTATCGATCCAGTTTTATCTTCCCACAATCAATTTTTTGGCCCCTTGAGTTCGCGGCTCGGACCTAACTGGCTTCGCATGAGACACAAGACGGGGATGTCAGCTCGTCCCTGCTCGGAGACGGAGGATGGGACGGTTCCTTCTCGTGGGGGGACCGGGAGCACCCATGTGGCCAGCGGGGTGCGAAGGGGAGGAGCTAAGGCTGCGGGGGCAGTGTCCACGTGGAGAGAATGAGCAGGACCAGCCGCTGGCAGCCCACCTGTGGTGTAGACAGACACCGGTCCGCGCACCTGTCTGCCGTTAGAATGCAGGTCCCTTGAACTCCGCTCTGTGGACTTGGCGAGGACCCTGTTTCCACTTTCGTGTCCTTGAAGGCCAAACCCCAAGTCCCCTCTCTCATGAGGCCATCCTGATTCCTCCAGGAGACCCCTGCGGCCGTCCTGACTGCCCAGGACCCCGGCCCCAGGCCCCCTGCGTCCCGCAGGGTGTGGCCTGGCCTCGCCCCGCTCCGGGCAGGACCTCGCCACCGCGGGAGCAGCCGCGCCGCTCCCGGAGCTCGCCCGCGGCGCACGGAGCCGCCCCGGGGACCACGCGCGGTCGTTCCGGGCCCGCACATCGTCGCTTCCGCGGGACTGACGCGCGGCGTGCGCGGCGCGGGCTGCGGCCTCGCTAGACGGACGCGTAGGCTCTCGAGAAGCTGCCTCGCTGTCCCCGCCGCGGCCGCCTGGGTTCCGAGTCCCACCAGCGACCGGCGAGCCGTCCGAGGTTGTCACCGTTCTTCATCTGAGTGAGTCATTCTGATGGGGATGGCGTGGTAGCTCATCGCGGCTTAATTTGCATTTCCTTAATGGCTAATGGTAATGAGCATCTTTGCCTGTGCTATCTTGCCATCTGTATATCTTCGTGGCAAAATGCCCATTCATATCTTTTGGCATGTTCTAATTGGATTGTTTATTTTATAGCGCGGAGTTTGGGGAGCTCTTCTTGTATAGTTCAGATCGTTGTCATTTGTCAAACGCGTGGTTTGCAAACATTTCTCCTCCGTGGATATTGCCTCCCGACTCTGCCACTTCTGTTTCCCCATCTCCGTGTCACAGGCGGGGCGAAGTTTCGCATTTCGGTGCCGTCCAGTTCATCATCTTTCCCTTTACGGATCCCGCCTGGCCTGCGTGCAATACAGACGTCCATCTCGTATTTTCAACCCATGACCCGTCTGGAGCTGGTTTCCGCGTGAAGCGTAAATTCTAGGCTAAGGGTTTGGCTCCAGGCGGCTGTCCCAGCTCGGGGAGCTGGGAGGGCTCTTTTCTGGGTCAGGCAGCTCCCGCCCGGGGCGAGAAGTCGCCGAGCATCTGTGTCCACTGCTGGGGGCGGGGTCTGCTTGTCCATGGTGTGTTGCCCCAGCAGCACCCCAACCCCGAGCCCTGTGCACAGACGGTGAGCCCCACATAGGGCAACTCCACCCTCCTCCTCCTCCTCCTCCTCCTCCTCCTCCTCCTCCTCTTCCCCCTCCTCCTCCTCCGCCTCACTGTCCTCCAGGAGGCCCCCTCCCCCCTTCTTCTGGGGTTCTGCAGCCCCTCAGGACCCCTCCACCTGGTGTTTCCACCCAGACGGATGACCAGGCAGCAGGGGACCCTGTCCCCACCAGGCCAGCCCCGGGCGGTCACAGCCGCTCAGCTCCACAGCCTGTCCCTGGACAGTTTCGGGCCCAGGACCGGACAGAGCTGGACAGTCGTCCTGTCCTGGGGCTGGACACACGTTCGAAACCTCCTCGGAGGAGGTGGCCATCTGTCTGGGGCGCACGTCTCAGGGAGCACTGTCCCCCCTCCCAGGCTAAGAAGGCCACCCGTCCTGGGGTGAACGGGAGGCGGGAAGCGACACACAGCACACCAGAGACGCTGGGAGATGACAGGTCACCCGACCGCGGTGTCACGGGGCCGCCCTGTGTCTCTGCCACTCTTCCCCATCTGCCTGGGCCAATCTGAGTCAGGGTTTGTTTAGCAGCGAGAGGCCCCTGGGCCAGCAGCTTTACTGAAGCCATGCCAGCGGCAGGGGCGGACACAGAACCACCAGGGACACAGACGCGAGTCTTGGGCCGGAGGGGAGGAAGACGCTGGTGCACAGGTGACCCCTCGTGCGGGTGTGTCGCGGCGTCACCAGTCCCCAGATCGCAGCCCTGCGTCCTGAGATCCCCAGTCCAGCCCACCTGGGACAGCAAAAGGCTTTCGGCCGATATGACCTTCCGCCCGTCGGGGGTCGTCTGTGCTGTGTCCCCAGCATTGCTTCGTCAGGAGCCATCTGCAGGGTCCCTGAGGCCACAGAGGCCGGAAGATGCTGCTCCTCGCTCACCGTGCCGTGTCACCGCGCTGAAGTCACCTCGCTCGGGCCGGGGCTCTGCAGGAGGCGGTGGGGTGTGGGGAGTCCCCCCCCCCGCAGCTCTGGGGCTCACTCGCTAAGCCTGGCGGCATGTCCCATGTGTCCCTGGGCCCCGGGGCGGCCGGCCACCAGCCCGGGAGGGGCTCAGTTCTGCAGGGCGCGGCTTAGCTAGCCTGGCAGGCCTGCCAGCGTGCGGCATGCGGCGTCCAGTGTCCGGCCCCCATGTCCGGCCCACATGTGCCGAGCGCTGGGCAGAGTCCATGTGTCTCTCGGGGAGGGAGAGACAGAGGCCGGAGTCGCGAGACTTCTGATGTTATTCGCGAGGCTGTCATCCGAGTCCGTTTCCTCGTACACACACAACGTAATAACGGGGTTAATACCAGTCTGCTGGAAGATAAACTAATAACCAAATATGTCCGTTCATTTTCTAGAGTGTCCGTAGCACAAACAGGGCTGTAATTGAAAACAACCTCACCAAACAAGGGGAAAAAAAAATGATTTTTATGCCCCGAGCGAAACACACACAGACACACACCAAATAAAAGGCCCCGCACATCTGGTCCGCAGCCCCCACACGCGCATCTGGGCCGCCCTGGAAGTGGAGTGTGTCGTGTGTGAGCGTTGATTAAAGCGCGGCGACGTCTGCGGACCTCACGGAAGGGTGGGACGTTCTCCACGGCATGAGGGGTTGTGTGAGAATATGAGGAACGGGGAGGGGGAAGCTGTTTCTCTGAGTTCTGTGATCCACGGTGAGAGTCATCCTGGGTGCGGGGTTGGTGGCCCGGCCGTGTCCACCCACCGTCCCGTGGCAGCGAGTCCCCGAGGGCACAGAGCCGGGGCCGGCGGCCCCGTGGCAGGCCCTCGGGGTGGAAGGTCACTCCTCAGCGGGCTGTTTGTCCCTGTGTGTCGTCCCAGCCGTGTCCATCCTACACTGTTCGTTCCGTGCCAGTATCTGCGTCCCGGGTCGCAGGCCCCACGAAGCTGGCCCCGGGCCTGGGCTCGGCTCCTTCTCCCCAAGCCAACCGGCCTCAGCTCCAAGAGCCAAGAGCTGACGGCTCCGACCAAAGAAATCCAGGTTCTTACCGCCTGTACCGCCACCCGGCGACACAGCCCCCTGCGGAGGCCCGCGGCAGCACCGCCTCGGCGGGCGCCCTCGCACACTCACACACGCGTGCGGAGGGACCTGGAGAGCGGGGGACACACGTGGGGGGAGTGTCCAAAGCAGCGGCACGAGTCACCCTGGAACAGGCTTTTCTCCGTCGACCTCGTTGATGGATACCTAGCGGGGACAGGGACCGAGGTCCCAGGAGACCGGCCGGGAGGGACGCCCTAGTCCTGTCACATCCCTAACTTTCCAGCTCCAGACCCGTCACCGGGCTCCCTGACACCTCCCATCGGCCCCCACCAGGAATAAAGCACCGGGGTCTTCATCCCGTGCCACGGAGTCCCCACCTGCCCCCGGCAGCACCCCAGGTCGCGCTGTTAGCCACGGGGCCCGTGTCTCAGCCCACATTTCATCTGTGTGTCTCACACCGTGGGACTGCAGAGGCCGAAGCGTCCATGTCATCACATGACTCCTAGGCGCAGGCCGGCGGGCTGGAGCGCCAGGCCCGGTGTGGGGAAGGGCCTCGTGTCTGGGGCTGGCCACGGGCTGCCGCCTCCCGTCTGCCTGCCCGGGGCGGTGTGCCAGGGCCAGTGCGACGTAATTGTATTGTTAAGTCCAGAAAATTCATTGGATGGTCACAAGTCCTCTCTTCGATCGCTTTGGCAGAGGGGAACGTTATAAAGGGACGAGGACAGCGCCCGGCTGGACCCGTCCGCAGCCCTAAGCCATTCTGCGGTCCTTTCTCCCGCTGACATTCGAGACGATTGTAACGAAAAGCCCTTGACAAGGTAGCCTCGTCATTCAAAATTACTGGCTCAGGAAAATCTCCATAAAGACGCTTTAAAGAGTTCAGAAATCCCAGTAGTTCTCGGCGTCAAGAGGACGAGCCATAAACCCGTGCGCGAGAGCGAGGCTGTAAAGTGCCCTTGTTTTTCTGGCTTGACATGTCATGGATTCTGAGTGGGCCCAGCTCCCCGGCGAACCGTAAATCACGGGGCGGGTGCGAGCGCCGTAAAAGGCGACGGGGGTAGGGGGCTCTTCGGCTGCGGAGTTAAATTCATCGTAACCCGTGAGTGTTCGCGGCGTCTGCGTTCCTGCTAGCGTGATCATCACAGGGCGAAATAGTAATTTTTGGAGCAGAGGAGCAGCAAAAACTCGTCGCCAGATTGAATGCCATAGCCGAATGAATAGATGGATGGAACTCGCGATGACTGTTTTAACCGCGAGACAGAAGCATCTTTTGTGTTAAAACAAGAGTCCAAAAGCATTTTTTTAAAAAAAAACAAAAAACGCTTTTCCACGATGACTAGGAATAACTCCTCGTGACTCTCCGCTAACTGACAATGCCCCACCCCGACCGGAAGTCGCCTCCTCGTCCTCTCCGCTCTGCGACCTTGACCTCGCTGTGCATTTTGGGTGAACGTCCCTCTCCTACCAGGGTCTAGGCGCCCCGAAAGGGAGCGCTTTCTTTCACGACGTCTGGGCATCCTCAGTTTCCCCAAATGCACCGGAAGTCAACAGTCGCGCCTTGAGGTGACCTGAACTCGGCGAACTGAACGATGTCACCTGCATCAGAGCGAATCTGCTGATGTCACCCACCCAGACGCACGAAGGGCTGGCGGGGCCACAGCCAACACCTCGGACATAAGAAACGACGAAACTAGAGTTTATGACGTGAACACGCGAGAGTCACTGACTCACTGTGCTGCGGCTCAGGCTCCCTCCTCGCAGCCACCCTCCGCCCTGCCCGGGGGCGACACCTGGTGACGAATTTCCCCAAATGAGGTGTAGCAGCAAAGACAATTCTTTGTGTTTTTTGTTTGTTTTGTTTTGTTTTGTGGAGAGAAATGGAAAAGGCGTGACCTTCTCGGGAACCACAGCCCCGCAGCTCGCTGACCTGCGCTCGCCTGAGCGGGGTCCGCGGTCACCCCATCTCTTCCAGCGTTCAGCTGACGTTAAGGAGGCGTGAGGCGCATGCGCAGGAAAGCGAGCATCACGCGTGGCCACCGCGCGGCCCAGGCCCCTGCGCCGTCTGACCTTGAGCAGACGTCACCCTGGGAAGAGGCGTGGGCAGCCCTACTGTGCGGTTCCAGCGCGAGCCAGCTGTTCACAACACACGTGTTTATTTTTATTATTTCAAAACACGTATTTTTACTCAGTATCTTGATTCTGTTTCTGTTGTCCTGCTCCTCATACGTTTGGGGTAAAAGTCGAAAGTCTCGCCCGGGTGACCAAGAGTCGAACCAACCCGTCCTCGCAGTGAACACCCCGCGAGCAGCAGCGATGGTAAAACCCACAAGGTGCAGTTATCTGAAGGTAAAAATGTTAAAGACGCAAAAACAGCTAAGCGCACGGTCACAGAGTGCCATCTTTTGATCCCAAACGTACTGCTTGGAATATGAAACCTCGCATTTCTGCCCGTGGGAGACCCTTGAAGGACCACCTAGCAGCCAGCGTCTTCCAGGCCGTGGATGACGGTAACTCTGATCACCAGTGCAAGATTATCACTGAGCACGACATCCCTCGTCCTCGCATGTGAAAAGGATGAACAGCTTATTTAGGAAAATATAATACTTCATGGTGACCGAGGACATGACACACTACACGTGTGACAAGGCCACTTGTCCCTCACTGGCGTTGCTCGTGGGTGGGAGGCCCGGGCAGGTTTGCGATACATTCAGACGGTTTCCACATGAGTTCGCGACAACTTCCACCCCACGGGTTCTCTCCCATGTCGTGGATCAAAGCAAGGAACAGTGGTGTTTGGGCACCGGGAGAACATTCTGGAACCTGGGCGATGGCCCATCTTAGAAGCTTACCCTGCTTTTTCAGTCGTGACCCGTGGGGGCACGTTAGCCGGGTGAAGCCAGCTTGCAGAACTGGGGGTACCCAAGGGGGCCTGATGTTGAGGTCCGTGTTTGTTCCCTTCACCACGCGGCCTCCATTGTTACAGGCCGGAGAAAAAGAGAATTTTTTTCTCTGATGGCATTTTTTTTAAAGTACAGGAGTTATACACTATTAAGCCAGACACAATGGGATGGACGTTTGAAAAATATGCGGCAGGTTCAAATGATGGGCAGCTTCCCAGCGTCATCTGGCGGATGGTTTCCTAGGCAACGACTGGTCCAGGGTTTCCGGGCGCTCTAAACGCCATCGTCACATCAGCCCACGTGTCGCGAGCATCGGCCCCTCGGCGTCGCTGACGCGGTGGCGCCGTTGATGGGGCTTCTCCACCGCGGGGTGATTTGCTGTGGTGTTTACGGGCTCGGTGAAGGGAAGGCTCTGAAAAGATTATAGGCCCTGAAAAAGGAAATACGGCCTGCTCGCCGCGAGGACGCGGAGCCCAGACCAAGCGCTGTGGGAATTTCTTGCCTGCCACGGAGAGGTGATGGCTCCTCACAGCCATGCTCGGTTGTTTTATGTCCCCCACAAAAGTCTTCGAGGGGTGGCATAAAGCTCCGGGTACGCAGCCAGCTGCCTGTCCCCGCGCCAGGGCCCCGGGACTGGCCGTGGGGACACGGTCCGCGGAGAAGGCCGCAGGGCGCAGGTGCGGCGTCTCGGACGGACGCCTGGACTCCACGCCATCTCTCCGCCAAGCAGCCGCTTCCTCCTCGTGTCAAAACCGTTTTCTGGAGCCGCGAACGTC
>PVKZ01007168.1:0-25918 GCA_004027375.1 Macroglossus sobrinus | reverse complement strand
ATCTTGTTTTTGTCCAAGGAACACCTGTTTGGGGAAAGGTACTTGGTGAAATGATGTGTGAGCTCATGAGGAGACTGGAACAAGACAGGAAACAAATAGTGGCGAGAGATGGCAGAAGTAAGAGCAGGAGAGCTAAGGGGAGGGAGTTAACAGGGCAAGAAGAAAAAAAGGTGGTGTTGTGGGGTGGTACGGAAGAGGTTGCTTGGAGAAAAGGAGGGGGTTGGAGAGAGAATCTGGAAAAAAAATAAGTGGTGATAAAAGAATGGAGGTAGAATAGATTCAAAGTAAGAAAGAAAAAAAATAGTAATAAAAGTGCCATTTAGGGAGAGTTGGAGGTGCAGAGTAGGAGAATGTGAGATAAGTAAGGTTAAGAAGGACAGTGAGGAAGGAAGAGATGGACACTGTACTCAGTGTTCTGCTAAAATACATTGGGAGTCACTGCTGCTGGCCACTTTGTGTTGAAGGTGGAAGCCCCAGCAGTGTAGGGCGGGTCCAGTGGTTGTCAGTGCTTCACAGTACCTGAAGGGGAATGGAAAACAGTGATGTTCATTCTTTCACTTTTGCAGTTATAAAGTTAAACTGAACTAGGTGAATCAACAAGTTACTGTACATTTTCAAACTTTGAAAAATTAAGTATATACCTCAGTAAGATAATTTCTGTGATGATAATAGTTAATTACATACATGAAAAGTTGAATTTTCCATATTTCATTCAAGATATGAGAAAAAGGAAAACTTAAGCTAAACGTTTTAAAAGATGTAACTTTTGGTAGCATTTATTCTGGAGTGCTTGTTTTGAGATGTGTTGTTTTTCTAAAGAACTATCATCGTCAACCAGGTAATATTTTAAAAACATAAAGAAAGCCTACCTTAGGTGTACTTATTCTGGAGTCAGTTACCAGTTAGAAGACTTTGATGTGGGTTAGAGGGAGAGACTTTGAGGATATAACTGAAGATGTAGGTATGAATTTTGCCAAGGAAGGTAGACAAAGAGGCTCCTTGTGCATTAAAGCAAGGTTCTGCCTAGGGTTGGCCTTTCCTGTCTGAGTGAAGTTCAGGTGTGGAATAGAGATGGCCAGCCAGTCTGTTATCACGTAGTGGGTTTCTTTTAGGGTACTCTGGATGCTTGTTACATCACGAGAATGGTGTCTTTCAAATTTTTTTTGATGTGTATTTTTCTGTTGAGGCAATTTTACCTAATATATTGTTCAATTGGGGGAATACAGGAAATTAATCAATATGAAATCTTGGAATGTTCAAGTCTCAGAAAATTAAATATGTAATAGGTAAATGTGACAATTTGTTAGATTGACTGTAAAAAGGAATAGCTGAAGAAAAATTATTTTGCTTGAAATAAAAGCATGCTCTTTAAAGTTTGCTTTGGAGAGCAGGAAGCAATTGTATTTTAAGTATGTGTAATTATTTGCATTCTTTTCCAACCTCTTTGGGATCAAATTGGTTTTCACCAAGAAAGGCAATTAGACGCAGGAGGCCACTTTTACTTGAATTACTGTGCGTTGGATGCAGTGCATCCCACAAACCTGGAATCATAGATGCGCTGCTATGATTTATAATACCCATTAATTACAGCTTTGTATTTAAGGCTTTTAGTTTTCTGCTTCAGTTAACCTAAATTCTCCTCTTGAAGAAGAATTGCTTACATTCGGTCTTATACTAAATAGTGAAAATCCTGTCTGAGAGTCTCATCTGAGGTTCTTGATGCAGTGAGAATTTCTCAGTAGGCTTTAAATGTGCATTGCTGAAGCTGTTTAACTTCGTAAGGTGATAACTGGAAGAGACACTGGCTTTGTGATGAGGCCGTGGCCCACAACCAGAACATGGTTCAAAAGGGAAAATTGCAAAACAATCACCAAAAAGTATTTATCTACCAGATGTTTATCATCTTTGTAGAATCATGCCAGGCTTTGTACTGCACCTGGCTTATACTCTTTCCAGCTAGCTCAGTGGTTCTCAACCCCAGCTGTTCTTTAGATTCACCTGGGGGCTTTAAAAACAAGCCCCTCCCCACATATTAAATATTGGATGTGGATTTTTTAAAGGGCTTTTAGTTGAATCTGATGTTTAGTGAAACATGAAAACACAATCTATTCAGTATTATTTGGTGGTTTTTCCCTTGAAAAGTTAGATTTCTTCTTTCCCTTGTTTTTGGCTTCATATATGCCCATATTCCTTCTAGTAGAAGATATGATCAAGCAAAACAAATGAATGAAACCAGGTTACATTGTTTTCTCTTGGACTACTTCCATACTGTAATTCTATTCAAGAGTAAACACTTCCCTGGCAACTCTTTTACGTTTTGTAACTTCACTTTTTTTCACCCATGTGATGAATTTCTTTGCTAAACTTGACTGTTTTATAGCTCTGCCAGGGACCTGCTTTTCAGCGAGGCTTTGCTTTGTGTGTGTGTGTATGTGTGTGTATTAAAAATTACATCTTGACCTAGAAAAGTTTTAAAATAAGGATTTATAGTGTTTTTCATTACACATTTCTTGGAAGTTACTCATTAAACTCCATTTTGTTTAAATTACACACATCTGAGGAATTTATAATTATTATCCATCCTTTTTTATAAGAGAGGAGAGAAATTACAGTTGCCTTGTACAGCATCAGATCATCCATTTGAAAATGGGGATAGTGTTTGTTATCTACTAATGCTACTATCCTTTCACTTGAATATACTGGGAAGTAATAATCTAGTTGTAGCAGATGGTTCTAAGTATGTTACAAGAAGCTCTGCATGGAAAATATTAATACTAATGATGGTAGTAGCAATTAGTTTTTTGAAAGCTTACTTGGTGTTAAGCAGTGCTGAGTACTCCATGTACAAAGGCCATTTGAAGCCTCCCACAGAGATGTATGTAGTGTGATTATTCTGACTTTATAGGTGAGAATAAAGTGGAGGCTAGTGGGAGGAAGGGCCCAGATTTGCATACCCCAGAACTTGGTTTTTAACCCATGCTGTTCCGCCTTTTCTCCTACCTCTGTGCATCTCATTGCTGACTCGTTCTAGCATAGAGCTCCTGCTCACATTCCCTTTCATTTTGCCTTAATAAGAATGTATCTTTTCTTAGCTGAAAATTTGCAAGGGAACTTTAGTTGGCCAGAGTACTTACATCTTGTCTGGAGTCAGACAGACCTGGTTTGAATCTTAGCCGTGCCAGTTTACTAACTGTACCCTTGGGCCAGCTCCTTAACATCTCTGAGTCCAAATTTCCTCATCTGTGAAGTGATTATCATCATTCCCATGGTAACATTACTGATCATCCTAGAAAGTGGAGAAAATTGATGAAACTGTATTCTAGTTTAAACATTTATTACAGTCTTTCCATATAAATTTTAATGACTGGCATAAATAAATATGGAAAGAAATCCTACGAATTAAGAATAGATCATCTGAACTGATTTATTTGAGTGTTAAATGATAATTTTGAGAGCTAAGTGTCTTTATTATACAGTAATACATTTGGAATTGCTTGATTGGCTATATTTACTTTGTTAATTTATTTGTGAATTGCTCAAAGTATGTATCAAAACTTAAAATAATTCTTTCAAGAAAATCGGATAAGAAAAGTTATATGTCAACTGCTTTTATTCATAATCTTTTCACAATTCGTCTTGTTTCTTAAGTTTTATCTTGAGTAGGTAAGAACTGATTTTTCCTGTCTGAGAAAGGGATAATTTGCAGTTCTTTGACATTTCTGAATATACACTTTTAAGTATAATGTAAAATACTCTTACTACTGTCTTACAAGGGAAAAAAGCTCTCTCTGTTTTTTATCCTCCCTGAATATGTTGTCCCAAATATACATGGCGTTTAAAGAAGAGTCAGGAGTTGTAATTTTTATATGTGTAAATTTGTGTAACCATCACCACAGAGCTTCCTTTAATAGCTAAATCCATGATTTCTTCTGTACCGCCATCCCATTGGTGGCAAACATTAATCTTTTCTTCATTTAAATTTTGCTATTTTAAGAATGTTATATAAATAGAATCATACAATATGTAACTTAAAAAGAAAACTTATTTTCAAATAATCATAGATCCGTAGGAAGTTATAAATACAGTACAATGGTCCCTCCCATGTACTCTTAGTTTGCCCCAGTAGTCATAGCTTGCATAACTATATTATATCAAATCCAGGAAATTGGCATTGGTACAGTGTATGTGTATATTATAGTTTTACGCTATTTCATCACATGTGTAGATTCCTGTAACGACCACTGAAATCAAGGTACAGAACTATTCAATCACTGCAAAGATCTCATTTTACTCTTTATAGTCACACCCACATCTTTCCTGCCTCCACTCCACCCATAATCCCTGGCAACCACTAATCCTGCTTTCCATATAATTCTGTCATTTCCAGAATATTATATATGTGGACTCAAACAGTATGTGACCTTTTAAGATTAATTTTTTTTTTTTGCTCAGTATAATGCTCTTGTGATCCATCTAAATTGTTATAGGTATCAACCCTTGGTTCTTTTTATCAGTGCATAGTATTAGTTTGTTTAACCAGTCATCTGTTGAAGGACATTGGGATTGTTTCCAGTTTTGAGCTATTATGAATAAGCTGCCATCAAGGTTTTTGTACATGTAGTAACTGCATGTTTAGTTTTCTAAGAAACTACCAAACCATTTCCCAGAGTGGCTATACCATTACATTCCTAATAGCAGTGCAAAAGTGATCTAGGTTTTCTGCATCCTGTCCAGCATTTGGTACTATCACTGCTTTTTCTCCATTCTGTTAGGTGTATAGTGATCTCATTGTGGTTTTAATTTGCTTTTCCCTAATGGCTAATGAAGTTGAACATCCCTCTCCTCTCGCCCCATCAAATATTTTTTGGGTTAGAACCCAACTTGTTTAAAGAAGTATTTTTTTTTCTGGCTTGGACAGGTGAGGAGAGAAGTAAGAGAAAAATTAATTTGGAAATTATTGAACTAGTTTAGGTAGGAAATTTAGAAGGCTTCTTGGGTAGCCAAGGTGACCAGAGGAAAAATGATGGGAATGTCTGGATGACTGTGAATAGATAAGGATAATAGAGAGAAAAAAGTAAAATGAAAATTTGGGTATTGATGTTTGATGACTGAAAGTTTGGGGTACTAGTGAGAAGAATAGATCAGAATTTTATTTTTAACTTAGGGAAATTGACTAATTTGGTTTCAGTATGGTCATTTTGAGTGCAGAAGGATGATTTGGGTGGAGGTGTCCAGAAAAAAGTTATACATCTGAGTCTGTAGCATAGAAGGGTTAGGACTAGAATTATTTGATGATCAAATATGGGAGATGATGCTTCTCATTTTGCTTGGTTATGGACAATAGTAAGCAGAAAAAATATATAAATCAGAGATTGAAGGAAATCCAGGAAGGACCAAATTATTAGACATTGGTGGTCAGCAGAGTCAGCCTATAGAAGATTGAGGACGATAAGGATAAAAGAAAGGTGTTGTAGGCAGTTTAAGTCCACCAGCTTGTTCAAATGCCAAATCAGAAGGAATTGAGGTGTAAATGTGAGCAGTGAGTGTGAGATTTAAAAAAAAACAGGAGAAATTATATATATATATATATATATATATATATATATATATATATATATATATATATATATATATATACGCGCGCGCGCACACACACACACACACACACACACACATAAAGAAACCAATAGAACCATGAAAAGTTTAAGATACATGTGAGAGAAAACCATCTCAAAACTTCTTGATTGAAGCAAGGTGTGATGGGAATGTTAGGGATAACATCAAGGGATAAGAGAAAACACTATCTTTGTTGAGAAAATTAAATATATCTTTCATGGACCCAAAAGGGAAGGAAGAGAAGGATGTGCCAAACCAGTATTTTTTGAGAATGGAGACTGAGGACCATCATGGGATGACTTTCTTGATTTTCTTAGGAAAGTAGATTTTTTTTATATAAGATATTTCGGATGATTCCAGATTATTTATTTTTAAAACTGTGGCTTGATTAATGCCTCAAGATATGAGCACAACACAACCTTTCATTAAAATTGTTTAAACAGCAGCAGCAGCAGAAAGAAGTGCCAGCAGCATAAACAATATATCTTATAATCCTATCAGTGGGTTTGTTTTAAAAGGGACACACATGTCTACATATATATCTTGCCAGAAAGAAACTGTGTTTAAAAATTTTTATGGAGAACTTGAAAATACGCCAATCACATATAATATGTAGTTTTAAAAAGATCACCCAAACCAAAATTTACGACTCTCTCAGACCAACCAGGTTTTCTTCTTTTTCTTTTTTTTGTTTTGTTTTGTTTTTGTTTGTTTGTTTGTTTGTTTTTTACTGATGCAGGATAGATGAGAGGATTGCTAGTGAAAGCATTGTTAATGTTGACTGTTAATTCAATGTAGATTGTGGCAATCTGTGGTCCTAGAAAGTGAAAGAAGGGAAAGACTCAGCTAGAAGAGAATGGGAATAGTGAAGGAAATGCCATTTGTTGTATTGCATGTAGAGTTTTTGTTTGGGAGACTTGGTGGTGCTGTGTTATACTGTCATTAATCACTGAGATTTGGTATTTCATCTAACAGAAGTACCTTTGTGATACAATGAAATATTTTATTTTCTTGGCAATGTAAGGTTACATAACTTGCAGTGAAATGTGAGCCAGTATTGGTCTAAACTAAAGGCACAAGAAGATATAACTGTGATGTAGAAGTAGTAAAAAAGTAAATAAAGCGACCTAAGTTTGGTGCTAAAATGATTAAGATACTAAGTAGTTCTGGTGTCATTAAAATAGTATGAGGCTTTGTACCATTTTATTCATTGATTAAATAGTATGTTATGCTATTTCAAATATTTGATCCTGTGATTGTTGGTTTCTATTAATAGCTGAAATTTATCTACTTCATTCCACTTGTTCACAAATATTATTTGACCTTACTTGAGCATTACAGATTTAAAAGCTTTAGAACATGGAAAATTAAAATCGTGCTTTTCACTTGGATTGCATAAAATCTCTTTATAACTGATTCTAAAACCCGATGCATGATAGTATTTACACAGATGTTCAGAAAGTAAATAATAGTGGTATGGATTGTTATTGGGATTATGCTGTCATTAGCTGTTGTAGTTGCCTTATTTTTTTTTCTAGAATAAGAAGTCATAGACATGAGTGTCAACTGAAAACAGTTTGTTTGGAATGAGAAAAAAACTCATTTTTTTTTTTTTTGTCACACTCAATAAAAATATCCTGACTCCTAACCTGTTGGATTGTTGAGTTTAATTTTGTAAAATTCCTATTATTTTATTCTCCTCTAGTCACACAGTATTTTTGTTTGTTTGTTTGTTTATTTTTAGGGCTTTTGCATTTGTTCTTCCTTCACCATGAACTACTCATTTTCCACTTTTTTTTTTTCCCTGTTTTTACTTTTTTGGTGATCCCTTGTATACTGCACGTTAGGCCATTACCATTTGTTTTTTCCTCATCCTGGAATGCTTTCCCCCTAGATATTTACCTTCATGTCCTCACTTTATTCAGGTCTCTATCCTCAAATGTCATCTTCTAAGAGAAAATTTTCTTGTCTAAAATAGCCTTGCCCTCCCAAACCATTTTTATAACACCCTCTCCCCTTTCCATTTTGTTTTCATTATAGCACGCATTTTGTATTTGCTTACTGTGTCCACCACTAAAAGGCAGGATTTTTTTTTTCCTTGTTCACATTTCTGTTCTTAGCATCTAGAACACCAATTGTCCAGGGGGAGGTATTTTAGTAAGTATTGATGGATGGATAAATTAAATTGTAAAGACCAGTTACTATGGAGCCGGAGATATTTGAATAATAGATTAGCCGTATGGGGTGATTAGCAGAGGGATAAATAAGTATCCACAGTAGAGGTCCAGATTCCGTGACCATGTGATGTAGGCTGAGAAACCATAGTTTCACATCCTTCTTGCCACAATGGTTGGTCTAGGACATCTTGGCCCAAACTGAGTTTGGGCAGAGTACTTGGCTCTATTCTGTGAGGTCTTGCTATCCCCCTAATTACTGTAGCTCTTCTTAGAGTCTGTGAGCCATTCCTTCCCAGTCTCCTTTTAATACTTGCTGTTTTTCCCCTTGGGTAATGAAAATTTTGTGTCTTTCTTGTGCTCTAAGAGTTCTGCCCAATACAGGTGGAAAGAGACAGGTCATGTGAATTAGTTCAGATGTTTGTAACTATTATCATTAGCTTTGAGCTGATATTGGTCTATGGAAGGCTGCTGAGTATAGTCCTGCATTTTCATGTTCTTTTTGTTTTAGGTCTCCAAGACTGAGTAGAAGATAAGGAAAAAATTTTACATTTATATTTCAAGAGCTCAAGTTATAGAACATACGAGTGTCCGTAGATGTCTACACATTATTACCAATGGCTAGAGAATTACTCATTTGTTTTTTCAGTAGATATTTAATGAGTGCTTATCTTGTGTAGGATATTTTACGTACATGCAAAGGTTAATTAATTCATTTGTCAGTGTCGTTTATGGAATGAAAATTCTATGCTGTGCTTTATGGGGGCTGAGATGAATAAGCTCTGGCCTCTGCCCTAAAGGAGGCTGCTGCCCAGGAGAAGGGAGAGTGACAAGCAAATAAATATGTACAAGGCAGTGTGGAAGTGTGAGGACACCAAGGAGGTAGTCAGCAGTGGTAAGGTTAAGCCATGGGACAGTAGGAGGAGTTTCCTGGAAGGCTCTAAAGGAATGGAAAAGATGAATCGATGTTTACCAGAAAGAGGCATGGGATGTATAGAAGCAGAACTGGAATTATAAAGAGCAGAGTTGTGGGACTTCTGGACCAGTGGGAAGAACAGCTCTGCAGAATGGCTGGAGACATAGCCTCAGGGGAGGAGGGACTGGGTGAGGGATAGGCTAAGAGCTGGGACTGTATCTTGAAGGCGGTGAGGAGTTAAAAGATTTATTTAAGGGAATAGCAGAGCAGATTGGTATTTAGCAGGATCCCTGGCATGACAAAGTAGAATATGGACTGAAGGTATATAAGAAAAGGCAGGATGACCACAAAGGGCAGATACCTGAAGCCTCATGATCTTAGATATAGACTCAATCTTTAGAGAAAGAAGAGAATCAGGGGATGTTACCTGAGCAGAGACTCCAGATTCAGCTTCAAGAGGGCACTGGGCACAGTTGACATGCTACTGAACTCAGGTTCTGCTGCTTGCTGCCCATAAGCCAATAATTCATAAGCCAGTAACTCGAGAGACAAGAGTTTGTTAGAAAGAAAGCAGATTTATTCAAGAGCTGCCACCCTGAGAGGATGGTGGACTGCTGTCACAAAGGTAGTACCGCCACTCCAGTGCAGGCAGGGGTTACAGGGAGAGAGAGGGCTGGGCAAGAGATAAGGGAGAAACTCCAAAGCCCTGGGGAAAGGGCTGAGTCCTGGTAGCCAAGGCTATCTATCTTGTTACAGCCTTGCTTGTTTCTCAGGCCATTTGCGGGGAGAGGCAAGTAAAACAAAGGGATAAACAAGGAGTGGGTGGAGAGCTCATCTTTCCCTGTGTGAGTCAGTGTGGTGGACTCCCCTTGGTAGCGTGTTCTGGAGCTAGCTGGTCAAGGGGAGGTTGGGGAGGATTTTTGCAGTCAACCACCAAATGGTCTGGGCACTGTTAGCTCCCTCTAGAAGTGTGTTTCTAGAGTTCTCAACCAAGCAAACTATCTACAAGTTTGACATTAGTTAACAAGGCATTTTTATGCACTTAAAATATGGGAGAGATTGTAAGGACAAAAAGGGAAAAGAATAAAAATGGTTACAATCATATGACTATAATAAAACCACAGTAATCACAGTTACACATTCCTGGTATGACCAGCACACATGACGTGTCAACTTCCTCAACAGCTGAATTATCTTCATAACACATCAGTCATATTTCTTATTAAATGACAAACCTAAGCATCATAAATGAGATCTTGGAAAACAGATGACCAGTATTTTTTTGGTGAAACAACTTGGTCTGATGAGATAGATGTCTGGGGAAAATGGATCAAAGTTGAATGGGGACACTTGACAAATATTTATGTGGCTGGTTATTTATTTATATACTGGAGCCGTAATCTCGTCTTTCCCCCACAGAGAGTATACATTTGATTTCATTAAGTGTGAAGCATAAGCATTTTATTCATATTCCAAAAATAAAGCAGTTCAAAAAACTTGTGTGCTGAGTGGCAAATGCATTTATTTTTTGTGACTGTTATTTAGCCCTTGAATTTTTACAGATACTGTTGCATCAGAAAAATACTTTAAAAGATTACTGGTCAAGTTCTAACAATTCCCCTAGAGAATTACAACAAAGAGATATCTTTTAATAAGCTTGTTTATTATTCAATTTTAATTAGACCGGTTTTGATTCGGTGTTTTTAAGTTTACCCTCTTCTATAAAATATTTATATAGTAAAGATAGATAGGAAGGTGGAAACTAGTATAAAAGGTATACATCTAACACGTGTTTTAAGGTGTTTGTGTATCTGTATGTATATATGAATGTATGTATTGCTTTTTCAAGAATTGTCTACTTTTGGAATAATGTGAAAATTTAACAATGTATATCATGTTTGGTGCTAAGTATATTTGATCAATTAAATTTGTAACCTTAGTCATTATTTTTATGGCACTGCAAGTACTATGTCTAAAGATAATGAGAAGTAAACACATTCACTAACTTGTAGTGGTGACATTTTACTAAAAACCATACAGTAATAGTTTGATTTTTTTTCAGAAGTAGATTGTATCCACTGAGAATTGAAATGATTTGAGAATTCAGTAAATGTACTCTTAGTTTAGTTGCCTCAACGTTAAGCATGTAAATTCTGAGTAAAACTCAGAATTTATTTGACTTTATTTGCAATTATAGAAGTAATAGTAATAGTGATGGTGGTGGTTTTAATAGTGGTTAGTACTAGCAGGATATAGTAGCCCTTAGCACAGAACCCATTGTTTTGCACAATACATGTTTTCTGAATAAATAATTCAAGGCTTATTATGTCTATACATTTCTTTCATTTATTATTTTTAGTTCTTACAGTAGCCATGTAAAGTAGGAACTATTTCCTTCATTTTACAAATGATGAGATTGAGGCATTAAGGAATTAAATACTTGCTTCAAGGTCATACAGCTAATAAGGACTAGCATTTGAATCCAGGTATATCTGACTTTAAGCTCAGGTTGAGATTATTACTGTGTTCTTTCTACTTGATTTCTCATTTCCCCTTTCAGTCTTAGAATCCTAATAGAATCCCTGGCTGTCCTCGGAGCTTACACAGTATTGATTTTGTATTGTAGGTGGTTGGTTGGAAAAAAAAATCCCACTAGAACAAATAGCTAATAACGATGTGTTTGCTGGTGGTGGTGGTCAGAATCCTGATAGATCAGATTTCCCAGGATCATTACCGTAGTCCCAGGACATCAATTCACTGTATGGTTTGTAGGTGACTAAGTCACCATAAACGATGTGACTCACATAAGTACTACCAGATGGAACAGTGCTTTACTCACGTGGAGAGGAGGCAGAACAAGATCAGCTTTAGTAGTGAATGTCAGTTCCCTGTGGCCAGTGAGTCTGGCCCTGCAACCCAGCTGACTCAGGGAGGTGGTCTCTGTGTACCCCTTTGTGCTTCAGGTATAAGACTGCCGGAGCCCGCCGGCTGAGATCGAACAGTTCCCGAGAGGGGGAGTGAGGATTGAGAAAGATAGAAAAAGAGACATATATAGAGAGAAAAGATAGAGTCGGGAGGGCTCACAGTGAATACTGTGGCCCCGAGTTTATTTAACACTGCATATTTATATCCTTGACAATGCATGAAAAACCAAAACCCACATACCTGTAAACAATTGCTTGACATTTACAGTAACTTCTCTCACATGTTTTCTATTAAGCCAAATTCCTCCATCTGCACAGAGCCCGCCTGCTCTGTAAACTTCTAGTTTGCAGGCAACTTTAACCCAGTCTGTAGGGCCTCCAGCTGTAGGGCTTTCAGCTGTAGGGCATTTGGCAAGAATGGCTCCCAACATAGGGCCCCATTTCCTTCCTGCCTGGAACAGAGATAGCAGTGAGGTTGACCAGATGCCACAGGACGTAGATGCTTAAGCAGACCAAAGAAGTACATGTGAAACCCAGAACAAGTAAAGATGTGCCAAAACAAAGAGATATGACTAGTACAGGCTGAGAGCTCTTTATCTGTTTGTAAGGAAACCTTCTGGGCTCAAGACATTCTTAAGAGGCTACCCAAGTGTGACAAGCTGCACTTGACTGCCTTTCTCAACCATACTTTTGTTGTACCAGAAAGACCTCATGGTTAGGAGTTGGGTAAGAGAGTTCAACTCTATTTTAAGAATTATTCTTAATTGTTGATATTAGCCCAACAATTGGATTAGAGGTTTGTTTGTATTTTTAAGTTTGTATGTGGTGCTGTAAAAGTGTTAGGTTATTTGTATTCAATGTTATCAATTAATCATTTCAGGTAATCCTACTTTCTAATATTTACCAGTTTTCTAAACTATGGTACAGGGATCTATTTCTTTGTTATTTGGGATTCTATCAAGATAGTTGATGTGGCTCTTTATCCTAAAACTAACCATGGAGAAACTATAGAAAAGGAAAACATGGGTCAGAGCAAATAATTAAAATAACTATGAAAAACTCCAGGGGTGACTGAGGCTGTTGTGAATTGATATACGTGTGTAGGCGGTTCAGCCTAGAATACAGGTTGGCATGAGGAATCAGAACACATGTTAATTTTTTTTCCCTTTAAATTTTGTTTTCATCTGATTTCCTCCAGTGGCCTTGAAATGATAATTGCCTGCCCTTCTGCTACAGAAATTGATGTCAGTAGGATCCTGTTAGGGCAGCATGAAAGCCCTGCTGGGGTGAGGAGCTGATAGAAACAGGTACAAGTTACCTAGCAAACCCAGGGCACTTATTCTTCCTAGGGCTTGTAGATTATGCTCTATAGAGATTGCTTTCTCCGAGTGCTGCTGCTTTTCAGAGTTAAAGAGGCTAATCTCTTTTAAAGGAGTTGCCTGGCTATGTAGGCAGCAAAAGAAATGATCAAGTGTGGCTATTTGGTGCTTTTGACTGACTCTTCCCTTCCATCTTTCTCAAATTCTTCAGGAGGTATAATAGTAGGACTTGGGCTTTGGTCGTTTTCCACACACATTTTTATATTTATTAGCTCATATTCTTTGCTGAATATGACTCCATAGGCCAAAATAATTAGATGCATGAAGAGTATAGACTCTGTTGAAAACAGAAAAAAAAAAAAGAACTGAATAGTATATACCTCATGAAGCAGAATCATTTGGACAGAGGGATCAATAATTTAAAATAAACATAATAAATATACTCAGTGATAAAGGAGAATAGTAGTAGTATTAAGAATGAAGAAGTCAAAAATAACAAAATGAGAATATTAGATATGACAAATATAGTAGTGAAGTAAAGAACTGACTAAATCAGATAAATAGTATGGATACAAGTGAAAAATGAGTTAATGAACTTGAGATCATGCTGTAGAAATCTGAAGGCAGAAGAAAAGTAGGGACAGAAAACATCTAGAAGGCTAAGAGATACAGAGGAAATAGTAGTGTCAGCATTCAAATAATAGGATTCCCAGAAGGGAGAAAAGAATCTGGAGGAAAGAGAAATATTCAAAGAAATAATGATGGCATATTATGAAGAATTAAGAAAGAACAGAGACTTCAGACTGAAAGGGCTAATAGAATGCCAAAGAGGAAAGATAAGAAATCTGAATCTAGAGAAATTTAAGAATAGCCAAAGAAATTAAAAAGTTCTAGAGCAAAGGAATAGATTATTCACAAGTTAACTGAATCAAACTGTTATCTTTTCAGCCGTGAGGTTCTGCAAATATGCAGTTATTCTGCATATTTGAAGTTAGGGAAGTCATCTGTTTAATATATAATTTAACACTTGGAAAATAAATTCATTGTTTCACATTGCATTTGATAAAGTATTTTTCAATGTGATAAGGGACATATTTTGTTTATAACCTTCCTGTTTGAAAAAAAGATTTAGGGTGCCGATCACAGTATATAAGTTTTGGATTTTGTATAAATATTTGGGAGAAGTTGCAGTTATTTTCATTCAAGAGATACATCTTTTTTTTTGTTGTTGTTCTATTTGATCTCATATTGTGGCATGTACTTTTTAAGAAATGTTTTTGCAGCCATATAAATAAAACGGATGCTTTTCTGTTTCTAATAATTGCATATGACACAAGTGATTTTCAGTTGCTCTTCTTCATGCTGCTAGATTTTTAATTATTTAAATAGCATGTTATTACTGCTTATGTACCAGAAGTCATATGCATCTTTGGTTCCGAGATTCTTTGTCCAGTAGAAATACAATGTGAGACATATATGTAATTTTAACAATTTCTGGTATCCACATTTAAAAAAGTCTTAAAAGTCTGAAATTTACCTTATTTTATTTAACCTACATATATAATATTTTAACATATAATCAATATAATAATTTCTAATAAGACATTTTATATTTTTTTCTCCATGTTAAGGCTTTGAAATTTGATTCTATAGCAGCGGTCCCCAACCTTTTTGGCACCAGGGACTGATGCTTCTATGAGAATCTAATGCCTGATGATCTGAGGGGGAACTGAGGTGGTGGTGAAGCTAGCACTGGGGAGCAGCTGAAAATACAGATAAGGCTTTGCTCACTGGTTCACCCGCTGCTCACCCCTTGCTGTGCGGCCCGGTTCCTAATAGGCCATGGACTGGTATTGGTCCATGGCCTGGGGCTTGGGAATCCCTCTATTACAGCATATCTCCATTTGGACTAGCCACATTTCAAGAATTCAGTACCAGAAGTTGCTAGTAGCTACCATATTGCCAGCGCATCCCAAAAGCAAACGATGGTTCAATTATTCTGAGAATTGTTTGATGGCTTAAGAGCTTCTTATAAGACTTCAGTTGTATTAATTGATCATAGAACCGGTGGTCCTGTAGCAAGTGATATATGTATCCATTAACTGTATGTAATATTACAAAGGAGCACTAAGACTGTAAGATATTATTAGATTGCTATAGTTTTCGGGGTAGAACTTATGTTAAACACAAATCTACAGAATGTTCTGAGATTGACTGACTGGTTTTATAGTTTTATTTCTTAAGTCGAGATAGTTCTACCTGGGTTCCTAACAGGCAGTTAACATGGGCAAAGCTGAACCTCTTTCCTACCACGAACACCAACAATTCTTTCTTTGACTTCCAGCTAGAACCTTGGTGAAAAATCACAGCCTACTGTTGCAAATGTCCAGTTTCCTTAAGTCCTTAGTCGCCCATACTTTTACTGTGATGTATCTTTAATGAAAAAGTCAGCTGAGTACTTTTAGATAATGTTAATGTCTTTTTTTTTTTAACTGGAGAATTTGAACAAGTAAATGTGGCTTTTGGTACTTGTCTTTAAACTTCTGTCAGCTGTCTGATAGTTCTCATGCCAACACTGTTGAAGCATCTTGATAGGACTGATTTTAGTTCATACAGGCATTTATTTACATTTGATTAAAATGAACAAACTGAGGGGCAGATATAAGTCTGACAAAATAGCAGATCAGGACAAACCAAGCTTTTTTAGTTGGTGTACTGTGCTTTGTTCAGGGGATCTTGTGACCGTTTATTCAAAACATTTCATTAGAGAAAGCACACTTTAACTGAGATGTAGAGTTCTCTCTCCCAACTTTATCACTATTGATGATTTTTTAGTTGGAACAAAATGCATTTTTATTGAAAATGCTTCAAAATAATACTGATTCAAGTCTTTCTGTGTATAGTGAGATTTTTTGGAACTAACATTGCTTAACAAAACAGGTTTGTGTTCCCTTTTCCTTAAAATACGTAATAAAACATGAAGATGTCAGATATAAAGGATGACTGTTGCTCAGACTTGTCCTTTGCTCGTCTGGTTATCCATCAAACACTATCAGCTCTATTGTGCCAGAAAGTATGAAATAATGAATGTCATTGGAAAGCAGTCAATCAAATATATATCAAGGTCTTCTAAAAGTTTCAGCTAAGTGTTCTGATATCAGAGGATGTTTTACAAATAGGATGTGCTAAAATGATTACTCTTAGGAAATGTATCTTTGAACATGCTTACTTTACCCTGTCTCTTTTTTTCATACCTTGGTACTTCGAGCCAGATGGGGTACGTATACTTAATGTTATGTCATAGTTGTCTAGCATCCACACACTCAATAGTGAGGTTCCATTCTGTCACTAAAATGGCAGCTCATAATTTTGGGTGGTCAGAACAATAGGCAATTGTTACAGTAGCCACATTCTTTTTAAAAAACCTCTTTCAGCTAAGCAAGGATTCTTTCACTTTTCAGACCTTTTCATCTCTTCTTACCATAGAATCTGATTATCATCACCAACTTTAAAAAATAGAAGAGATCACAAACTGAAAGAAAATAAGGAATAAGAAAAATATCTACTTTTTTTTAGGAAAATAGAATTTTGCATGCAATTTTAATTTTTAAGATTATCTAAATTAACAGTGAACTGACTTACTCCTTTATATTAATAAATTCATGGGTTTGGGTCTGTGTTCTTTAGGGGATTGTAGTTATTTGAAACATGAGTTTAGAAATGAGAAGACATCACTGATCCACGGTGCTATTTGTGCTAATTACTAATTTTGGAGTGGGGGAGAAACAAGAAAGAGAGAAGAGGGTTTTGGGATCCCTGTTGTGTTTGTCTAAACATTTCAAAATGCATGTATTTCATTTTTTTCATACTGCTTCAGTAGTATTAAATGAATTTTGTCTCTAAATTTATGATGGATTAAAATCTTTTGGAAAATGCATCTTATCTGACATTAGACTGCTGAGCTGAAAAGTCCAGTTGGTATGTTTAAATGTCTTTATCACAGTTAAAGCATCATACTCTCTATTTTCTTTTCAAATTAATGGTTGTTACTGATTTTTATGTCCTAGTAATACAATTACTTTTTCTGATTTGTTTCAAATACAATCAGAAGTTTTATAATTAATTACAGACTCTAGTTTTAATAGGCAAAAAACATGCTCCTGTGTGTAATTGAAAGCTGGTCAAATATTTTAAGAAGCTTCTTTCAGAGAGACTTAAATATAGAAATTCTTTAGTGGAGGAACAAAATTATATAATAGTCATTTATTTTTAAAGGAAAACTGCAGGACTACTTCATGAATAGAGAAGATAACTAAAATTTCAACTAAATTGAATAAAACTAAAAAACAGTGTAATATCTGATTATTTCAGGTTGGAGAAAGAGACTGAGGTGTGGAGGCACATTGAGCTATTTTACATTTAACTAAGCACATTTTCAACATCTACAAAGGCAGGGTCTCTATCAGGGAAGAAATCGAGGTGCTTTGAGAAAGGAAAAATTAAGTCATAGAAGCATGAAGAGCAGATGAAGTTCGAAACAAATGAATACTTTTTGCAGTATCTGTTAACAAACATCAGAGTTATGTCGTTAGCTGTCGGGGTTTACCATCTTTGAATTATACTTTGGATCAGTGGTTTGAAGTTTGGCTGTGATTGGAAATGGAAGTCTCTGTATATCCTTTTTAATTGGTTTTTAATCACCTAAGGCCCTCCAGTTCTTCAGGTGCATCCCCAAGCACTGTTTGTGTCGCCACACATCAGGTCACTGTCACAGAGGCTTTATTTAATAAAATTCTATCCACTTCCTGTGCTCCACTCCCTGTTGCTCTGTCTTCACATCCAAGTGTTAAGTCCAAATCAAGGGATAAAGAGTTCTTGTAGGAAAATGAAAGTATGTACTTGTGCATACACATCTTTTGTATGTCTCTTCACTTTGATAATTAAATATAATTACAGATCTTTTGACATTAATTTCAGCCTATTTAATAAACAAATTGAAGTTTATAAGTGCAGTGCAGAAAAGGTTTTTAAAGTTTGCAGCATTAGAAGTGGTACTCGGTTAGTATTGTTAGAAAGGAGATAAGGTTGCCAATGTAATGAGTGGTTTATGCCTGGCGTTTATAATAGGAAATAGACTCAGCAGGAAGTTAAAGAATTTTGGATTATGCTACTTAAAGAAGATAAATAACATGTACTATGAAAGCCACTATTCTGGGCAGTCTTTTAAATATTTACTAGAAGCCTATAGATACAGTTGGTATCTCCAGCACAGGTAGTAGAATTTATGTGCATATTTAGGAAGCTTTATGAGAAACTTCCACATAATAAGATTTTGCTCAAGATTCATGCTTGCAACAAACACTAAAGGAACAGTTTGGTCCTGGAAAACCCAGATAAGTATTATTTCTTACATTAAATAGGAAAATGACAAACGTAAATTTAGGTATATATGATATAGGTGTTTTGGTAGACAAAAATGATGAATGAAAATATGATAATGAATAAGGAACTTTAGGACTTCAGTTTTTGCCTCACAAATTTATTAAATGAATGAAAAATCCAGGAATCTAAATGATTTTTGAATCTTTGCATATAAAAATTTATGGCTGAAACAAATATCAGCTCTGTCTATAATTGTGGTAGTCATATGAAACAGCACTGGACATGGTCAGTGAAACCTAGCAACGCCCAGGACCACCTCCGCCAACTCCTCAGTCCCAAATGTACCACTGAGGACTTCTTTCAGTGGGGCTGTGAGGAGTGAAAATGTGGCCAAAATATATGAGACTATGTATGCTAGGGACTACATAAAGTACATATAGGAGAATAATGGCACTGTTTTACCCAATGGTAAAATAATTAAGCATTATTTTTATAGTGAGACCAAGAAGTACATGTTGTAGAATCACGTGCAAATTTTTGAGTAAATTGTTAAATAGATAAGACTAAAGAAGTTGTTGCTTAGGCACAAAGGATACCTTTTCACTCTATTTTGATGTTTAGGTTACCTTTTGCTGAATAGTTTGCGAAGCCTTGGGGATAATATCACTTTTAGGGATATTATGAGGATTAGAGTTTATATAGAACTCCCAGTAGAATGCCCTGCATGTAGTAAAAAGATGAGGAATGCTAGCTGTGTTGCTGCTGCTCTTATTTGTGCTCTACAAGAGCAATCCTTTAAGAGGACAAGCAAAATGTTGACAATTTAATCTCTTGGGTGCCAACATGAAAGACAAAATATGTTGAATTTTACTCGCCAGATCTTTGTTTTGCTTATGTAACATCTAATTGTAAATCTGCTTGCTATAGTAGCGTAAGAACTTTGAACCAAAATTAACAGGGTATTCTAGAAGTAAAATGATTTTATGGGTGTTTTATTCTAAGGGAGAAAATTCAGCGATCCGTGTACATTTATCACTGCATATCTCTTAATACCTTTTTTCCTTGTTCAAGCAACTGTTTTACATTTCTAAATGATGTAGAGCATCAGTAAGGTGCTTAGATTAGTCTTTGAAAAACAAGCTTCTTTTCACATCATAGGTTTCATGATCAAAAATCAGCAATGGGATGTCTGTTTGCACTATTCC
Source organism: Macroglossus sobrinus (assembly GCA_004027375.1). NCBI lineage: Eukaryota > Metazoa > Chordata > Mammalia > Chiroptera > Pteropodidae > Macroglossus > Macroglossus sobrinus. The sequence goes on along the minus strand of PVKZ01007168.1, from coordinate 6,382 downwards.
CGGGTTTACTCTCTGAGTTCTTCATATCATCCGGTCCCCTGAACTGGAAATATCTTGTTAACTCTGCACTGTTCAATATTCTTTGGAAATTAAACTACTTGGGCATGTTTAGAGCTCAAATGGAATCTATGTGTTCTGCTTGACAAGGTCGTTGGTTGGTTTTTAGAGCCTACATATTGAAAATCGTGTTTGTGGCCAGCTGATAGAGAATTTCCAGGTACCAAAGCATTGTAGTGATGAAACCATCACTGTTGTGAAGATCAAGTGAGATAATGTGTGTAAGAGCTCTATGAAAACCAGGAGATGCTGTGGTCATCTAAGCACTAGCCTGTTAGGATTAGTGACCAATAGTATCTCAGCCAGCCAAGAGAGAACATGAAACTGGAAAACAAGCTTGTTTCCAGGAGCAAGGGGGAATATAATGTGGATTCTCACAGTCTGAGATTTGTAATTGGGATTGTTGCTATTATAAGTAAATGCGGTTAAAAACACAGAGTTTTCTGTTGTTAAAAATCAACGACATTAAGAGAGCAGCTGCTTGTAAAAGTTAATTTTACTTGACATCTGCCTTGGTCTCAGTAATAAAAGTGATAGTTCTGTAGAACAACCTGTTCTCTCCAGAGCGATATCTTTTTTTTCTTTTTTCTTTTTTTACTGCAAGATCTCTGTTTAAATAAATTGTTGCCTTTTGGTTTCAAAAATTATTTTCTCAACCTGTAAATTGTATGTCTCTTAGAATATATGCATAAGTATAATCTCTGCATCTTCAATGTAGTGGTAAAGAGTAGGTATTCTGAATTTCGAGTTGTTACTCTTGGGAAGTAGTAAGGTATAACAGGCACCATCTCAAATCCTGTATGAAATGGGGAGAATGTAAAGACATTTTGAAAGACATTCCCTTTTGTTTTTCATTTAAAAAGACACTTAGTGAATACTTGTGTGCACACAAAACCTGTACATGCAGGTTTATAGCAGCTTTATAACGGTCAGAACTTGGAAGCATCTAAGATGTTCTTCAGTGGTGAATGGATAAGTAAATTGTGGTACATCCAGATGATGGGAAGCTAAAAAGAAATGATCTATCAAATGAAGACGTAGAGGAATCATAAATACATATTACTAAGTGAAATAAGCCAATCTGAAAAGGCTTCATATTGTATGTCCAACTATATGACCTTTTAGAAAAGGCAAAACTATGGAAACAGTAAAAAGAACAATGGTTGCCAGGAATTCGTGGGGAGGAAGGCATGAAGAGGTAGAGCAAAGAGGATTTTTAGGACAGTGAAACTATTCTGTACAACACTACGGGAGTGGACACATACCATTAGACATTTCTCCAAACCAATAGAATGTACAGCATCAAGGGTGAACTCTAAAGTAAACTATGGACTTTGGGTGATAAAGAGGTGTCAATTTAGATTCGTCATTTATAATATAAATGTACCATTTTCGTGGAGGATGCTGGTAATGGGAGAGGCTAGGCATGTGTGGGGCAGAGGGTATGTAGGAACTCTCTATACCATCCTGTCAATTTTGCTGTGAATCTCAAACTGCTCTAAAAAATAATTCAATTAAAAATGAAAAATAAAAAAATCAAGCCAGAACAAGACTCCCCTAAATTTGATCTCTTTGTCGTTTGTAAATGTATATAAATGCCACTGCCCTGATATCACTGGAAGAGAGTAGTATTCTGCTGCTTTGAGTAGAACAAGATTGTATGAAAAGAAGGTCTAACTTGTACTGATTACCTAGCTTGGATTTCTGTTAAGGTACAACTTTGATATTAGTGCATATTGTCATTCCTCTTGAGTTTTGTTAGGAAGCTAAAGTGAGTGGTAGAGGGTAAAAACACCAGAGAACAAAATTGGGCAATATTTTCCAAGGGAGCATTGTTTTCCTGTCGTTTTTATGTGTTTTAATTTAGCCAGTGTTGGGTGAGTATTCAGAGAGAAGGGATTTATTATTCTAAAATGAAGCTATCCTGGTCTTCATTTTCAACCCTTTGAGTTACTTTTGTTTTCCACATGTCTGTTGACTCTTTAAGAACCTTTTACCGTATTTACTGATATAATTAACCTTTTGTGTATTCTTGTTCCCTCACTTCATGCCTGTCATTTGAAGGAAAAAATTATGAAAATATTTTTTTTCTTTTTACAGGCCCCTTTAAAAAAATTCAGCTTCAAAATAGCAACTGGCTGACAGCACAATCTCCTTTAGGATTTTAAGAGCAACAGTCAGCTTCATAGCTGGAGACAGAGTGCTTTCCTCAGGGAACATTTTTCCCCCCACTGAGTGAAATTCATCTATTTCAGTTGTGTAACAAATAGTTAAAGGAGCTGCTACTTGTAGTCTAATAAATCTGTAGTTGCTTAACATCAGTGTTATAAAACTTAAGTAGTCTTTTGGCAAAATTCTTCATTTCCTTTATTATCTCACCCACACTAGGGATAGCACATACCTGGCAGATATTTCTAATCTTCTATTCCATATCCAGAGCAGATATTGCTAATCAGTCCTGTTCTTTTTCCTAGATGTGGCTTGGAACAAACTCACAACACACTACCCTAATAAACTACCACTAGTGAATGACAAATTGGATGTCTCTGCTCTATGTATAATCCTTGGGATTTTTTAGCTGGTCCATTGCTTTACTTGCTACTTTATTTTGCTGATAACGCCAAAATATAAATCTTTAGTTTCATATCGTTTCCTGGGCTCTAGATCCATGTAATTTTCAGTTGCTTATTGGATAGTCAAAGGACCTCAAATTCACCATGCTTATAACTAATAATTTCCGTTTCTCTCCCCAACCTCCTCGTCCTATAGTCACTGTATTGTAGTTAATATAACAGTCTACCCACCTGGATGTCCTCTTTTCTCCTTCTGTGTTAGGCCTGAAATTATGTAGGGTATATCTCCTTCAAATCTCAGATTTATGTTTTTCTTTCTATTGCTACTGCCTCTGCCATAATTTGGTTCTTCATTTTGTTTCCCAACATTACACCTTTCCCAGCCATTCTTCACCTAACCAGAAAATCAGCCTGCCCTTCCTCCCTCTCTCGAACTACTTCAAACACAAATAAATGTAAAAGAATATGACAAGTACCGATGTACTTACCTCCAAGATCATAATTCTAAAAATAACTTTTTTCATGTCGATTTAATTTAACTGGAAAGTCTTAAGAATAAAATGTTATCTGCGTTTACCTTACTCTTAAAAAGATTTGAGAACCCAGCATGCTTTCTATCCAAGTTTTACCATCCTTGAGTAGGTTAATCTTCTAATTGCTATTAGGAATTCAGTGCTCTTAAATCTTTGTCCCTTTTGGGTGGCAGTGTTTTGAGATCAATATTTTGGATATTCAAAATAACCAGAAACAACCCATTTATTTTACAGAAGTATCTTGAAAAAAGTGTTTAACACAGCATTTTAATTTTAGCAGTGTTATATAAATGACAAAGGATGTTTCTTTACATCTTATAAATGAATCTTATTTAATAGAGTTTATACTGTTCCTTATTCACTTCCTATAAATTTTGAAGTAGCTTCAGTCTTGCCAGAGTTTATTTTTACTGTAAAAGACTTTGAACTTCGATGTATGTTTCAAGTTTTTAGTAATGTTGGAAAAATATATATTTATCTGATATTTCTGCTTTATTTGTAGCTATCATTTAATGATGTCCCCACCCCTACCCCCAAATGGACTAAGAGCAAAAAGACATAGATTAGAAGGAATTATACCACGATTACTTTTTTGGTAGTGCCTGTTACAGTATAACCATAATTTGAATTTTGGACTGTTTGGGGCTACTTGTTTCCTTTGAACCAGGGAGCCACAGTTTAAGCTGCGCTGAGTGATAGAGCATTTGTGCTCCTTTCAAATACTTAAGAATAGTCTACAGCCATGACACCATGAACAAGCCTAATCACTTCTGATCTTGGAAGCTAAGCAGGGTCGGGCCTGGTTAGTACTTGGATGAGAGACTACCTAGGAAGACCAGGAGCTGTAGACATAAAAAAATAAAAAATAAATAGGGATTGTAAGTTGACAAGGTCCTTACAATCTGTGAGGTCAACCAAGGGTTGCCTCGTGTTAGAAAAAAAAAAAAAAGATACTTAAGATACTTCATTTAGCTAGATATAAAAAGAAAAATGTCTGCAACCCCTCTAGTTGATAGGTCATATAAACTTTAGAAATGCAAGACCTTAAAAAGGGTCAGTGTCTACAGCAGATTATACTAAACTCATACTTTTTTTTTTGGAAATATTTGAGAGAGGTGAAACTTATTCACTTCACAATATTTATAAGTGCCTACTGCATGCTGTATACCACATGCTGTTTGTGGCAGTGGGGGAAAAGTGGTGGGCAAGACAGAAAAGGTTCTTGCCCTGATGGAGTTTTTTCTTGTCGGGAGAGATAGACACAAGTGAACAATCTAATGAATAAGGTAATATCAGGTAATGATAAATGTTGTGAGATACCTGAGTAGTAGAATACTTGCAGAAAAGATGCTAGTTTTTACCTTGGTTAGGGGAGGCCCAAGGCCCCTGGGAGGGGGTTTCATTTGAACCAAACCCCAAATGTTGTGAAGGAACCTTCAGTGCAAAAATTTGAGAATTTTTAAGACTGAATGTCCATGGGTTTGTGAATCTTGATGACCGTTGTCCTGTTTTAAAAAGAGAAGGGAATAAGAAATGACAGAAGCACACTGTGATCAGGCAGAAGCCTCTGAACGGTTTTCCTGTGAATTGTGGCGTGCTTTGAATCATCGTGAAAAGTGCCCTGTACTGTGTGGGTTTTGATCTCAGGTGCCAGTAACGAGCTACTTAAGGTCTGAAGAACCCAGTTATCTCAAGAGTAACATGACAGGGGTGGACCAAACACTTCCAGACTCTCTCTCTTTTTTTTTTTTTTTGGTGCTTTTGAATCTGTGATATTTATTGGCAGTAAAAGGAGAATTATTAGTTAGCAAATGCATTATTTTTTATTTTTTTACCCAAATATATGGAAAAATGCAAGATTTACTCAATGATACTAATCTTTAAAATGAGAATTGTTTAAAAATTAGTAATATGTAGTTCTTTTCTAAAACAGCTCAAACCTTGCTTTAGTTAATTCAGTGTGCTAGATATATTCTTAGTAATGAAAGGATATTTTAAAAGCTCACCTCTGACCTCTCAGCAATAAGAAATGAACTATACCCTATGCCAACTTTTATTATGGCTTCCATGAAACAGCCCTATCTCAAACAACCCATTTAGGCTTCACATATGTAAACTGTGATAGATTTTCTTTCTCTTTTATTCTTGATGATTTACATGTCAAGGATATTGTTGTTTTAGAAAAACAAATGAACAGTCAATTTAAACTAGACAGTTATTCGTTTTGGATTGTAGAGGAAAGTCCTTAATGCTGAAAATTCTTGTTTTGATAGTATATTGCTTTCTTGGAAGGCTGACAATTGCGATTTAGTTTTGATTTAGATTTAGTTTTGCTCAAAGCAGGAATTTGAAACGCTTGAAGTATGAAATGTAGATGTGCTTTTGTTTTTATCAATGACTAGAATTACACAGTTGCATGTTTTCGGATTTGTCACACATTCAATAAATACTTACTAAATATCTGCAAGTGCTAGGGATGCAGTGCTCCTCATAGTCCACTGGATGTAGTGGTAACTACTTGGGCTCAGACAGAAATTTCTGAAGCTATGATGGAGCCAGAAGTTCCTTAAGATGAAGTTGACATCCTGTTAGCTTTGCCACTTTAAAGAACTTTGGAATACTACTTTTATTACCTCATCTCTTTAACATGAAGAGATGCAGGCTCTTTTTGAAAATGCTAATTGTTTTAAAAGTTGAAAGAAAAACCGTTATAAAACTGAAAATCTTCCTTGAGATAATTTTACTCAGAGCCAATGCTTTAGGAATTCTGATCCGTGGTTTAGGAAATCTTAGCAGTATTTAAACTTGAAATAAATTGTGGGGGTGGGAAAGGAATCAAATTATTGAGTACATGTGTTCCAGAAACTGGAGCTATGGCAAATTTCTACCCGATATGCTCCTTTGTGTCTCATGGAACTGGCAGAAGTATAGTCAGTCACACTCCTCCTGTGCCCAGTGTTGCAGCAATGTGCCTCCAAAGGAGAATTTCTGTTGATAGAGCAGGTATAATAACTTTAGCATGAAAGCCTAAGGGAATTCTTAAATGGTTTTAATTAGAGGAGTGGTAAACATTTATTTTGAAAATTTCACTCTGGCCTTGGTGTGAAGAATAAATTAGGCAAGGGGCAAGAATGGAGGCTGGAACTGTAAAATGGAGTTGTTGTATTAATAGTTTAGGAAGAGGAAATGAAGGCTGAGATTAAGATAGTGAGTTGAGAA
>PVKZ01007167.1:0-25977 GCA_004027375.1 Macroglossus sobrinus | reverse complement strand
TCTTCTCTCTCTCTCTCTCTCTCTCTCTCTCTCTCTCTTTCAGTCTCTCTCTTAATCTGTGCTCTTAACTCTTTCCCCACCTATCAAAAGCTTCAGTCTCCAATTTCAAGTTTTTTTCCTGTTATATGCTTTTTGTGTCTTCCAGAACATAGCACAATGCCTGGTATTTAAGTGCTAAGTAGAGGTTTAAGATCAATTGTATAATTAATTTAGTGGTTCCGTACAGTTCATATGTGGTAAGATTCTATGAGTTGCTTACATATGTAAGTTGGTCAAATCTCAGTTCTCATCTTTCTTTACCTTATTGTTTGTCAGCCCTTTCTTGTTAATAAACTATAGAGAGACATGTTTTCTTAATACACATTTTTCACTTTTTTTTCAGAAAACCATACTTTCCTGGTTTTCCTCTTACTGTACTTGCTATTCCTTCTCAGCCTCCATTGTTGGTTCTTTTCTATGCAAACCGTTGATGTGGTGAATCCTAGGACTCAGTGCTTGGACTTACTTTCTGTTTATACTAACTTTTGTCACAAACTTATCAATTCAAGTTTTCAGTGTTAAGTCCAAAAATCTTGGAGTTATTCTTGAGTTCTTTATCTTACAAGACATGTCTAATTCTTGAGCAAAACTTACTATCTTTTAAAAATATATTCAGGTTTCAATCACTTCTCTCTGTCATATTTCTATAGTCTTGATGCAACAATTTTGTATATGTCTAGGTTTTTGTGTTAACCTTCTAAATTACATGTTTATTTCTACTCTTATCTCGCTAAAGTTTATTTTTAAAAGAATAATTTTAAAAAATCTGTGATATCATATCACTCTTCTTCACTTCACATACTTAATATCTGTTTTAATTATTCTCTGGTTCACTTATATCTATTTTTAGCATTGTTATTGAGGTATAATTGATGTGCAATAATCTGTACATATTTCAAGTGTTTAATTTGATACGTTTTGACATATGTGTACACCCATGAAACAATCACCACAATCAAGATAATGAAGACATTCATTACCCCTAAAGTTTACTCCTGCTTTCTTGTATTTCATCTCTCCTGCTCTTCCTTCACCCTCTCCCCTTCCCCAGGCAACCTAAGGTTGTTTGAATTCTCCAGAATTTTATGTATGAAATAGTACAATATAAATTCTTTTTTGTCTTAATTTTATCCAGCATAATTATTTCGAGATTCATCTATGTTCTTCTGTGCATCAAGTGTCCATTCTTTTTCATTACTGAGCACCATTTCATTAAATAAATTTACCATGGTTTGTTTTTCCATTCATCTGTTGGTAGACATTTGAGTTATTTCCAATTTTTGATACTGATAAATAAAGCTGCTATGAACATTCATGTGCAAGTGGTTGTAGGATATAGACTTCTATTTCTTTTGGATAAACAGCCAGGAGTGAAATGGTATATGCAGTTCGGTTTCTGAAATTCCTATTCTGTTCTACTCATCTATTTTTTTAATCTTGATGCTATATCCACACTGTCTGGTTTATGCATCATATTCTAATGGAACAAACTATATGATTTACTCATTTATTTTGTTTATTTTCTGTTTCTTCTCACCCCTAGATAGCAAGCCCCACAAAAAAATTTTTTGTCACTTTTGTTTTATGGTGTTTTCCAGAATATTCTGCTATTTCCCAGAATATTGCTTATTGCAATGTAGTCACTTGATACATTTTTTTAAATGAAAAAAATGGACAGAAATAGAGAATTCAAGTAAAACGATGATTAGCTTCTGTCAAATTGAATTGATAGCAGAGCCTCCAGGGAGACCTGGCTTTTGAAAATATGAGATTTGAGAGAAGTCAGATAAAAAGTAGAGATTTGGAAGACATTTGTATAAAAGAAAAATCTTGGGACTTTAATTTTTTATTTTTTGGAGGACATAAAGACAATGGCAAGAGTATCTGGATTTGTTGTGTTGTTTCTCTGGGAAAGGTAGTCACTGGTTTCTGCCTGGCACAAAAAGTGTGAACAAGACAGTGTTTCCCTCTTTAAGGAATTTGCTATATAAGGTTATGTACACTTCTGGTTTCTGCAACTTGTTCCAGTTTAAAATCCACTCTACTAGCTTGACATCTGGCTGAGGCATGATCTTTTTCATTTCACTCAGCCTTGATCTTTCAATTGGCCATTAACTGCTGACTTCTGTACTCTTCTTGGTTCCTGACTGTCTGCTTGGTCTGACCCTATGCTTAATTCTTGACCTCTCCATGACTCTTAGGAACCAAAGCCTGAACCCTAGAATGACGCTTTCCATAGTTCAGTTAGAAGATGGAAACCTTTAGAATAAATGAATTCTCAAAGGGAGGAGAATATATATTAATATAAGTATAGGTCTTTGGATCAAACCTTGTAAAATGTTCGAAGTAGGGGGAAGAAGAGATTAAGAAAGCAGAAGAGTATATTTTCATGGAGAAAAAAATTAATCAAATGAATAAAATTTGACAGAAATATAGAGAATAAAGAGCAAGTCAAGTCCATTGGATTGAACAAACAGGAAGACATTGGTGACCTTTAATTGCAACCTGGAATTTACTTGCCAGATAATTTTGCTACTGGTTTAAATGTGCTTCTTCACCATTTAGAAATATAGATTTTTTCTATATGTATGTGTGTAAGTTTTTCAAAGAGATGATTTAGCTTAGTACTTGCTGGAGGAAAAAAGATGTGTGTGCATGTGTGTGTGTGTGTGTGTGTGTGTACGCACACATGTATGTGTGAATGTGCATGTAGGTGTCTATAGGGAGAAGAAGTACATAATATTTAATTTTTTTCTTTACCTTCCTTTTTCCTCTTATAACAAATTACAAATGGCATGGAAGTAGGATGCCATGGTCTGATGTGAGGTGTATTCTCTGAGTCAGGCAAGTATTTTTGTTTTTGCTATGAAGAATAAAGAAACCCTAGATTTTGTTCACCCATCTCAAGTTCTGATTTACCACTCTTAAAGGCTAGCAGCATTTGGAGATCTATCTTCTATTTCATTCGATGATCTTGGGCTATTCAGATGGTTTACAGTTACATAACAGAATGGTTACACACAGTTCTTTCAAAAGTTCAAATATGGGCTTAAGAAATTAAAGCTGGCAGTGAGCTGTGATTAAGCACAGAGGAAGGACAAAGGTGTCCTCGTGTTTCTACAAAAGCCAGAATTTAAAGGACCTTAATTCAGAAATATGCATATTTTATTAAACACATTTATATATTATACATATAATGTATATTAAATATAATACATATATAATATGTATATAATTTTTATCTCTTATTTTAATGATAATATTAATGCTTGATAATGTAAGAAAATAACTTATTTAAAGCCAAAAATATTTGGACAAGTATATCTTAGTTTTGTCATTGAAAAAATGCTTTTGACCAAAATTTTAATGACCCAATTTATAAATTGCTTTGCAGTATACACAAAATAAATAGTAGTTTTTGGGACCCTGCTTGATTGCATGCCACAATTCAAGGTAAGCAGGTGGCCTAGTGAAATATAAAAGGCGTACTAAACAAAGAATTTTGTTTCCTGGTTGGTGCCTTCAGGGGAAGAATTATGAAAGGAAAGCAGAAATCTAACAGCCGAAGAGAGTCCAGAATTTTGAAATAAAGTGTTTTTATTGATTTTAAAAGGTATGCAAATTAATCACAATTTACAAACAAACCTAAGCTTTTGAATATGATAAATTATTTTTTAAAATAATAACATGAAAAAAGTAGTTTTTTAAGAAATCATAGCTCTAGCTCAGTAGAAGGATACACTATTTTATCATAGATGACAGATTTCATAAGAAGCCAAATAAGTATAGAATTTGAAAAAAAAAAGTGATATAATGCTTACTTCCCTACTACTTTGTGTAAACTAGTAATAAATGGATCATACAGAAAAAAAATGTTTAGGAGATTCCACCTTGCCAAATTCTAAGGTGTTTTGTGCCACAAATTCTAGCTTCAAAGTATTTCTAAATAGGAAAGACCACTTACATCAAGCTAAATAAAATCTTGATTTTAGTAGACATGCTAAGTAAGCACTGTGTGCTCCCTGCTTTTCTGAAATTAATAGTTACTTGGAGCCACAAATGCCTGCATTTGTTTTCTTATTTCCATAGGCGATTTCATTAAGCAGAAGCCCTTGTTAATCCTACATTCATATAGATAGAAGGTCAAAGTTGGTCAGTGAGCCAAGAAATACCATATCAGGGTTTCTTTCCTCTTCAATTGAAAAAGGTATAAATTGTGGAATTAGTGTATTGATTGAAGGCTACAACTTCAAGCAATCAGTTTTTCTGGCTTGACAAGATTATTTTATCCTACTTTTCTTTTATTATTATGTGTAGTATTTGAGTCATCCTTCAGGCAGATGAAGTGACAGCTTGATTTAACTCAATAAAATCCACCAGTTAGGTAACCTACTGAGCTGAACAAAAGATGAAAACGACTGCAAGGGGCAGGTGCACTGTTAGTTTAAGTGAGCAGAGGAGTTTGAAAAAAGAGAAAATATTAACGGAAATTATGCTCTAATCAATGCATTTCTATGGAAACTTGAGAGAAATTTGTAAAACCTTCTTGCTGGGCAATTGAGCAGATAATGCCTTTGCTTTAAAAACAAAAAAAAAATAAACAAATCTTTAAAACTAGACTACTTGCATGAAAAACAGTGCCTCCATAATGACTGTGCTTTTGTTTAATTGCAGCAAGTCAAATAATCTTTAATTTCTTGGTGTATTTGAAATGAAAATGCTGAATGATAAATTTATAATAGTTTGGAAATTACAACTATAATCTGTGTAGCTTTCATCGAACCTTTGCTTTCTTACATCATATTCAAATGATGTGGTTTATGATTTTTGAAATTAGAATAGTTGAACATTTACAAATAATATCAATTTGAATTTTTCTAAGAAACCTAAATACATAAGCCATAGTGCATAATTTACAGAACTAGAAGAGACTGAGAATTTTAAATGTTCTTTTAATGGGACTGAAGTCTCTATTTAAAGCTCTTTAGACCTAAGGATGCTCATTGCTCTTTGATTACATATAAAAATTTAATTCCTGATTAGAAATGGCTCATAGGTAATTGGGACCAACTTATATTAGCAAAAGCTTACATTTTAAAATTTCATTAATATTCACTTTTTGGAGCTTTTGATACCATGTTGTATTCTACAAATCTTAGTGGGTTGACTTAAATAATACTAGGTTAGAAATCCTGGAGGAGTGTAGGTGAGGTTTGTGGTGTGGTTGCGGGGTGAAAGATGGGAAGTAGTTTTATTATTATAAGGAAATTTGGGGATTTCTTTCCTTGGCAGCACTCTTACATTTCAAGTGAATCTGATCTGGTCTTTGCAGGAAAAAGTCATTCCTATGAAACCCAGATACACAAAGATCAGTTTTTAAATGAATTTTTCCTCAATGAAAAATACTACTATTAGATAACTTTCAGAAATATTTCTTGTAAAGTTAATATAAAACTCATGTGATGGTAAGTAGATTTTTTCTTGCATACTAATTGTAACCATTTGGTAGTGGTTCTGATAATGTGAGGTGAGGATGATTCTGAGGTTCTGGGGATGATTCTGATATTGTGAGGGGAGGATGATTCTGAGGTTCTATCCAAGCTTTGCAGAAAAAATACAGTGAGGCATTAGTGACAAGTGCCTTAAAAGCAGGATGGAGAAGTCAAGACACACGTGCTGCTATTTTTAACTTTTTTAAAAAATATATATATCATATTTATTTGTTAGTTTTTTTTTCTGTACTTTTTATCTTTGGTCTTCTCTGATTTTCTCTTCCACACATATTTGTCTCACCAGAACTTTCCATAGATAAGGAGAATTTCTGATGGCTAAGGGAAGTGGTATTATGTTACAAGGCTCTGCATTCATTCCACTGGCACAATAATGGTGTTGGCAAATTAAAGCCACTAGGAAGGAAACCGGTTGGTGTGGTACAGATGCCCATTTACTAGAGGCACTGACATTACAAAGATTGATTCTTTTCAAATACTTTTCATTTTCTTTATGACCCAAGGAATTGGAAATACCTTGAAAAGCTGTGTTTAACATAAAGGAAATTAAAATCTCATGCCTGAGGATGTAAGCTTTTTATATTCTTATGTTTTTGAGAGAGGGGGGAAAAAGGGAAATATTTTGTTTAGAATTGATACAGGATTGCCCTCTTAGAGCCTATATAGTGACTTTATCTGAGATGTAATTTAGAAGGTACTATCAGATGTCCAAAATATGGTTCAGCTCCTCTTAGTATAAGACATTGAAACTAATTAATATTATTTTGATAAACTATTTTTAGGGAATAAATAACTTGTTAGGAATTAATGTCTAATGCAGACTCTTTGATTCACATTCCCCCACATGTGCATCATTTTATGACTGTGGTTATTGTGGAAATGAGGCACTTATAGTACCCCTAATTTAACTTCAACATTTCTATTAGGTTATTGCTTTAGTTTTATTTCATGTTATATTGAAGTATACTTCATATATTCAGTTTGATAAGTTTTGAAAATTATATACACCCACGTTACCATTACTCAAGATATAGAAAATATCTATTGAAAATTCTCTTAATGTTCTTTTCTTTTTCTGATTTTAAAAAAAATTTCCCATTTATTTATTTTTAATTTTTTTATTATGGTGACATTAATGAACAAAATCCAGTAAGTTTCAGATTTATAATTTAGCAGTAAGGCATATATATATATATATTCATTATGTATTCACCTCCCAAAGTTAGATTTCTTTCTGTCACCACATATTTGACCCCTTTTACCTCATCCACTTCTTCTACCCACTGGTAACCACTAGTCTCTCAATGTTCTTTTAAAATTAACTTTAGACTCCCCCTATGTTCATAGACAATTAATGTTTTGACTTCTAATATCACCCACACCCACACTCATATCCACAAACATACACACTGTTTTTGGACTTCTTATAAATGGAATCATATAGTATGCATATGTTTTTTCTTTTTAAAATCTGGCTACTTTTGCTAAAAATATATCTGAGATTCACTAATATTCTTTCTTCCTAATTTCTGAGTACTATTTTATTATATAAATTGCAATTTGTTTAACCATTCAATTCTAGGGTATTTGGGCTGTTTCCAGTTTTTAGTTACTATAAGACAATTAAGTACAAGCCTTTTGTAGACATATGTTTTCATTTATCTTGGTAAATACCTATGAGTGAGTGAAATCGTTGGATCATAGGTTAGACGTATGCTTTGTTTTTTTTTTTAATTACTTAAAAATTTACATAAATTACTTAAAAATTAATTTAAAAATTACTATGAATTCCACACATAAATAGATTTCTGTAACCACCACAATGTTCGGAATGGTTCTATTGCTCCAAAAACTCCTCTGTGATGCCTATTTGTTGTCAAACACTTTCCCTTCCTCTAACCCCTGATGACCTTTTACAGAATGTCATACAAATAGAATCATACAGTTTAACACCTTTGAGATCGGCTTCTCTCATTCAGCACATTGACTTTCAGATTCATCTATGTTATTGGAAGCAATCATATTTTGTTCCTTTTTATTACTGAACAGCATTACATTGTATGGCTATACCAGTTTGTTTTCCAAATTTATTCAGTTAAGTATATTGGAACTGTTTTATCAGTTTGGGGATAATATTAATAAATTTGTTATAAATATTCAGGTAGTGAGTTTTTAAAAGCAGAAATTCATTTTTTTAATGTCGTTTTATCCTATCAATTTGCTAAACTTCCTTATTAGTTACAAAATTTACTTTATATTTCTTGAGATTTCTATATGGATAATTATGTAAACAACAGATAGATGTAATTTTATTTATTTATTTTCTAAAATGTACTCATTTTACTTTATTTTTACTTAGTGCACTGGTTAGGATTTCCAATAAAATATTAAATAGGTGTGATAAGAATGACATCCTTGTTTTATGCCTGATGTTAAGGTGAAAGCAATTATTCTTTACTACTAAAAATGATGTTAGCTATGTGTGTGTGGTTTGTTTTATGAATATTATTATTTCTTGGAAATCTTTTATCAGATAGAAAAAGTGTAATTCTATTCCTGATTTGCTAAGAGGTTTTTTTTTTTATCATGAATGTATGTTAAATTTTGTCAGATTTTTCTTTGCACCAAATGATATAATCACATAGTTTTTATTGTTTAATCTGTTAATAGCCTGGATTACAAAAATTAATTTTCGATATTGAATTAACTTTGCATTCTTGAGATAAACCCCATTTGGTCATGATGTATTATTTTTTAAAATTTATTGTTGGATTTGATTTGTTAATATTTTGTTAACTTTTGTTTGTAAATATTCATAAGGGATATTGGTCAGTAGTTATGCTTTATTTCCTGGTCTGTTTTTTGGGTAATTCTGGATTTATATAATAAATGGGGATGTGATCCATCCCTTCTGTTTTCCTTGGTAAATGGTTTTGAATTGTTACATTTTTCCTTTAAATGTTTGGTAGAATTTAACAGTGAAAACATCTGCTTGAAAGACAATTCTCTTTCATGAGTTTACTTCTTGAAGCATGGATTTAATAGCCAATTTAAATCTTTTGTCTGATAATTCCAATATTGGTGCCTTCTGACGTTTGACATCTGTTGATTATACTAAATGTGAGAGGTTCAAATTTTTCTGTACTTGTCTGTCTGGTTGTTTTGGATTATATCGGATATTTTGACATTACATTATATGACTCTAGGTCTCATTTAGTCTTGTGGAGAATATCACTTGTTTTTGTTCATTTTAGCAAGGTCAGATCCATGTATGCTTAGTTTAGTGGCGAGCCCAGGAGTTTATCACAACTTCATGAAATTATATTTCTGAATTCCCACCTCTCTGTAATTTCCCCAACACTTTTTTCCTCAACTGAAAATCTTAGGTTTTAGTTTTCTTGCTTTGTCATTTCCTTTGTGAGACTACATTTGCTTATGGGGCTAAGTAGTAAGGAAAAAGAGAGGGAAAACAAAGCAAAGAGAGGAGAGGGAGGAGAGTGAAAGAAGCACAGCAGGATTTCTTGTCTTAAAAGACCAGTTTCTCTGGTCACTGTGAAAGATTTCTTTTCTTGAAGCTTTAGGCACCTGCCCATCTACTGCTGGAAGCATGCTTATTGTAGCCATAGGATTTCCTGGGGGAAGAGAGAACTGCAAAAACAAATAAAAACCATAAATTTTCCCACAGTGTCTCTGATCTATTGAGACCTCCTTTCCTACTATGTGGACCAGAAATAGGGAGTTTTTCTTGGAACATTTTCTGCCCATACTCAGTGCATGGGTCCAGGTTTTATACTTTTGAGTCCAGGCAAGGAGATACTAAAGGAAAAATACATGGTAAACTCACTACCAGTTTCGTGGCAGTCAGGTTCTGGTTCTTTCCCTAATTCTTTCAGTTACGATTTACTTTTTAGAGTTCTTGGATAGCTGCTCTATGCATTCTGTCTACTGTTTTTAGTTGTAGTCGATAGAAGAGAAACAGTAGAAGGTGCATACTCCAACTTGATTGCAACTAGAAGTTAGAAGTTGTAAAAAATGTTCACATAAGAAAGTGTAGTAACATCATCTGGAGTCTGAAGTTTACTTTAAAGAATTTCAGTTTGGAAAACAAAAAGTGAAGGAGAGGCTAAGGCTGGGTCATTAGGATCCTAGCAGTCTTCCCTATTTTCAGCAGGCAATTACCTACAGGTGGCAGGGAACCTGTGGAAGTAGACCTGGGGTTACCACGACTAAAAAATTGTGAGACTGGCTTGTGTTTAACTTTGTATAAAAAAATAAAAACTGCCAAACACTTCTCCAATGTAGCTGAACATTTTACACACCTACCACTTTTTTGTAATTGGTCTAGTTGTTCCACATCTTCATTAACATTTAATATTATCATCTCTTTTGATTTCATCCATGTTAATGGGACTGAAATGTCGTTTCCTCATTTGAATTTAAATCTTATTAATAGCTAATGATTTTGAACACTTTTTTATGTTCTTATTTGTCATCTAGCTACCTACTTTTATAATGTGTTTATTTGAGAGGCGATGATAGAGTATCTGAATTTTATTAAATTTGTAATGGATGACATAAATATGAAAAAAGTTGATAAAGATAGACTTTTCTTTAGTAAAAGGATTAATCCTAATGATAGAAGTATAAAAAGAAGGCACACAAGAAGCTACATAGCAGAGTGGTTAAGCCATATGACTTTAGGAAAGTTATTTAAATTCTTTGTGCCTCAGTTCCCTCCCTTCTTGCTAGAACACACTTTTTAAAACATCATAAAATATATTTTGCTTACCTGTTAATTCTGTTTTCTCAGTGAGACTCTGTCTTTTGTCCTCCAGATATACAAAGTATACTAGAAAGTCTACAATAGTCTCATTATATTTACATACATTTCTTGGTGGAAATAGAGAGTGTCCAAAAAATTGCTTTAATAAATTTTGAACAAAGTGGTTTACACACTTTTTTTTTTAAGAAAAAGAAAAGCATGTATGTCTTAAACTATTTATTTCTAAAATTATATCATTTACTTTCATTAAAAAATAGAGTAGAATTATTGTTTAAATACATAATAAAGTTTTGAATTAAATTACTAAAGAAATTATAAAAACAACAGAAGATAGTGAATAAAAATTATCTTTATTACCAAAAACAATTCTATCAAAATTTATAAAATAACTTAAAAATTGTAAAAAATTTTATAAATGTTTTACTATTAACTAGTAAATAGTCTGCAAATGAGAAGTAATTGGTTAAATTTTAACAAAAGATATCTGAAATGTATATCAAAGATTTAATTATTATTCTAAAGTGAGTTTTAAAATTTTGTTTTCTGATATCTACTCTAAAGAGGAAATGTAGATTATATATTAAGTGGTTCTTCATCATCAATACTATATTTACAATTTTGGTTATTTAGAAATACTTTGAAGGCCTTGAATATTTTATTTTTGATTATTTTTGATCTCCTTATACCTGAAAGGGAATTTCAAGATTTAATGAGTGCTAGTTTGATTTTAGAATTTTCATTGACATGCATATTTTTTTAAAGTGTGATTTTATTTTGTCTGATAAACAAACAAAAAAACCCCTTGAAAATAGTATAATATGTAATTATAGAATAATATAATATAAAGTAGTTATACTATATAATAGTTTGGTCATTCTGATGAGTCTATTGTGTTTTGTATTTCAATTATTTTCAAAATGGTATACTTATTTAGAGTAATGAGGAGGTTTAATATTCTAAGAGTTTTTCTATTAAGTTCTTTAGATTCTATCAAACAGTGTTTGGCCATGTCTAGATTATCAACTTTTTCGTCATTTTGAGCAAAGTCATGACATTTGCTTGACTAACATCAATGATGATTATGAATAAATCTTGCACTAGATTCATTGTTTATGAAGCATGTATGATGAATTAATGCTACATACGGGTTCTTTTTTATATATTATATCATTTAATTCTCACAATAATTTTGGGAATGTTTCACTCATATTCCATTAAAGATTATTATTATTATTTTTTAATAAATTAGGCAGTCAGTCCATTTGGGCTGCTGTAACACAATATGATAGACTTGATAGCTTATAAACAATACAGATTTATTTCTCATAGTTATGGAGGTTTGGAAGTCTAAGATCAAGGTGCTGGCAGATTTTTGTGTCTTATAAGGGCTTACATCCTGGCTCACAGATGGCCGTCCTCTCCCTGTGTTCTCACATGGTGGCAGAAAGGAAGGATCTCTCCAGGGTCCTTTTTAGAAGGGCACTAATTTCATTCACAAGGGCTCTGCCTTAATGACTTTATCACTTCCTAAAGATCTCATCTCCAAATACAATCATATTGAGGATTAGGTTTCAAAATATAATTTTGGGGTGATACAAACATTTAGTTCATAGTACTTTTACTCAAGAGGTGAGTAATTTTTTTCCACTTTAATATTTTACTTTTGTTAACTTTCTGAAGTAAACTTAATAAAGTTTTATTTTCATAGAATAATTTACTAATAACTTACTCCCCAAATAATTATTCGAAGATAGCCTCTCTCACAATTGTTGCTTCATTATAGGATAAGTAAATAATTTTAAAATAAGGAGCGACAGATATATCATAGATTGTCATAGTTAGGAGTTAATTCAACAGTAAATGAAAAAAAAAAAAAACACACATAATGAAATTAAGCAAAGGACCCTAGAGGAAAACACATTGGTATGGATGATAAGAGAACATAGTAATAAAAAAGAAAGATATGAATGTGTTCTCTTGGATTTTAATATGTAAAATCAGTATTTTAAACATAAAACTTACTTAAAATAAGTGAAGGAGGCCAGTACAAGGTTGAGGTTTGATACAGAGCAATGAATGACCAGCAGAAGACAAAATGATAGAAAGCACATAGTGCAAGTGTAGGTTTTAGGGAGTTGGAACACAGAAAGGATATATGTCAGAATTTATACAGAAAAGGTGATAGGTGCTAAACCAAAAAAATTTCATGTATGCAGTCATGAGCAAGATATACATGCAAAACACAAAAAAAGAAAGAACTGGGCAATTTAACAACAGAACAAATTACTGTTCAATTTTGTCAAATTGCTTTCTGTTAATTTAGCTCTAGCCAATATTGTTTGCAAAACAGTGCTAGTGAGAAAAAAGAGCAATGTTTACAAGAAATTACATGTGTGTCACATATCAAAATGTGATAATAACAATAATCAAAATTTGGAAAATTTATAAAGCAGTAGTTAGTGACAATTAAAGCCCTAGAAACTTTGCTTGAAAAAATATCTACATAAATAATGGCAGGTTATAAAACATGTCATCTGCTCATCATTCTTCCCCCAATTTATACTAAATTATAAAAAAGTATAAATTCAATGAAAAATACTTCAAATGCTTACAAAACATTTTGTATTTTGGTTAAATACATTCTTTTATGAAAGCAAACTTTCTACTAAAAAGATATTAAATGAAAATTATAAAACAGGATTGCACTTTTTTTATTTGAATTTGTTAAGAATTAGGTAATCTGAGCACATTCTATTGCATAATGCTAATTGTCAAATTTCAACTATTCTTCATTCATTCCTTTATACATTTTTCAGGTATTAACTGTGTGTCAACCTTGTGACATGCATTATTTCAGTATCTGGAAATATAGAGGTGAGTAATAGAGAAAAATCCTAGCCCTTGTGTAGCTTACATTTAGGTGAAAGGAGACAGATAAACAAATAAAATGTATAATATATCAGATAATGATCAAAGCAAGGTAAGAAGAAGAGTATTGGTATAGGGTAGGTTAGTTTCTTTTTAATAGGTTGGTGAAGGCAAGCCTCATTGTTACAAAGATATTTGTACCAAAACCTAAAGCCTGAAGGAGGTGAGGACATAATCCATGCCGATATAGGAGAAAAGGACTTTTAGACAGAGAGACCAGCAAGGTAATAGGTTCTGACTTAAAAGTGTGATTAGTATGGTTGAGGAAAAGTCAGGGGCCAGCATCGTCAGAGCTAAGGGAGTGAAAGGGAGATGGTAACAGATGAGATAACTAAGGTAGTAGAGGCCACAACGTGTAAGAATCATTTTACTCTGAGCGAGATAGAAAACTATTAGAGAATTTTGAAGAGAGGAGTCCATATAATCTAGGTTTTTAGAAGATCATTCTAGCTCCTACATTGAGAAGAGACTTTGTGAGTGTGTGGAGGGGAAGTGGTAGGATGGAAATAAGGAGACACATAGAAGGCTGCTGTAATTATCTACTTGACAAAATATGGTACCTGGTTACTTATAATGAGGATTGTGGAAAGTGGTTGGATTCCAGATATATTTTGAATGTTGAGCTCATAGAATTTACTAATGGACTGGATATGGGTATCAGAAAAAAAAAAAAGAAGGAGTTACACTTGTTTCCAAGGTTTTGGCTTGAAGATTTGAAATATGGGAATGCCATGAAGATAAAGACTACTGGGAGATCAGGTCCTGGGCGTAATATCCTTAAAATGCGTCCTGGAAAACTAAGTGGAGATGTCAAGTAGATAGTTTGATATATAAGTCTGGATTTTTTTAAAAAAAGATTTAAGTAAAAGTATGCATTTTAAATATATCAACATATAGAAAATGGATAAGGTTTCTATGGAAGTGTGCATAAAAAACAAAGAGAACATTTAGTGGTTAGAGATGAAAAAAGAAAGAAAACTGAAAAAAAAAAGACTATTGAATTGAGGATAGGGGAGGATGGGGGAGGTAGATGGAGTAAAAGGGGCCAATTATATGGTGACATTAAAGAATTTTTTTAAAAAGTTAAACTTAAAAACAAAGAGAGATTAGAATGATAGAAGGGAAACCAAGTGTCTGTGTTATTTCTAAAGCTAATTGAAGAAAGCATTTCGCGAAGGAGAATAATTGTGTTTTAACAAAAGCCGTTGGTGCCTCATTCACATCATTTAGACCTTATTATTCTGAGTGTTGATGCCAACATTCAGCTATCAATATCCACATATGCATGCCTGAGAATTGTTTTTAAAATCAGGGGAAAATGCTCTGTCCACGCATGAGCCAGAAATACTAGGAAATTAACATAATTATCCCACTTAGAAGCCTTTAACCAATGACTAGAGGGAGTTGATGTATAAATATTCCAGCTCTGGATCCATAGGTGGAAATAATGCTGAGTGTTGATACTATTTCTGTGAGTTTCTTCATGAGACTAAGTTCAAGTGATAGCTATTTTAATAATATATACTTTATTGGTTGGCCTTCCTTTCCTGTTCCACTTTTTATTTACTTAATAGTGTTCCCTGTAATTTCTAAATAAATATTCATATTTAAATCCTTGTTTCAGGTGTACATCAGAAAAAAACCCAAACTAACACTACTGAAAAGTAAGATGAATGCTATGTTTGATCCTTGGCGTTTCCATTAGTGGCCTTGAGAAGATGAGTTTCAGTTTAGGGCAATGGTTTTATTAGATTGCTTTCAAGAAGAAAGATAAAAAAAATG
Source organism: Macroglossus sobrinus (assembly GCA_004027375.1). Classification (NCBI taxonomy): domain Eukaryota; kingdom Metazoa; phylum Chordata; class Mammalia; order Chiroptera; family Pteropodidae; genus Macroglossus; species Macroglossus sobrinus. The sequence goes on along the minus strand of PVKZ01007167.1, from coordinate 10,935 downwards.
GAGTAAGGATATCAATTATACTTTTACTCTTCTAGGGAGTTTTGTGGTAAAGGGAAACAGACAAGCAGAAAGGTAATTGGAGGTTAATATGGATTCAAGAGAGATTTTTTGTTTTGTGTGTTTCTGTGTTAATGCAACCTATCCAGTAGAGAGGGGGAAATAGTGGTGTAGGAAAAAGAAGAGACACTTTCTAGAATAAAGCACTTGAGTAGTCTAAATGGAAAGGGATTGAGTGAATAAACTGTCAAATAAGAGCATGGACAGTAGTCATCTATGAAAAGCAAAGAAAAAACAGTATAAATGCACAGATTTGGGTAAACTGTTAGGTGTGGTAGAAGTATGTGCGATGTCTTTTCTGATTATTTCTATTTTTACTCATTTGTGAGGTGAGGAGTTATGGTAGTTGTAGAAAGATGTAGTAAGTATAAAATGGGCATCAAAAAGAATGAATTGATTAGAGAAATAAAATAGTTATTATTATTTTTTTAACTTGAGTTTGTTTAAGTTTTGTGATCATAAAGTGAAAGAAACCAGTGGACATGGTTATGAGTTTTTTGTCACTTATATTCAACTACAAATTTATCCAGGCTTGAAATTTTTTTCTAAGTAAATATGTTGAAAAGAAAGAGACTGTATGAAAAGAAATGATTAAAATGAATTTAAGGTGGGTCAAGAATGAAAGGAGGACTTTTATAAAAATGAAATGGGTATTGCATCAGTAGATTGAAGGTCTCAAGGAGTCATACAACTATTAAAGTCAGAAGTCTAAAGAAAGTAAGCTAGAAAGACAGAGGGAGAGGTCAGGAAAGTGAGATGCCTGCAATTGAGATTATTGTCATAACAAATATTTAAGACCTCTTTATCTTAGTTTAAATCCCATTTACTTACTATGTTGAAAAAAAATGAATAAACTTTCATTACTTTGTCTCAGATTTCTGATTTAGAAGACTCTCGCTATACAATTTGAAACATTATCAGATGTGCCGATGGGATCTAAATTGTTAATAAGTTCTTATCTTCTCTCTCAGTAGTGAGCATATTCATAGTGATTTTGTAGAGCCACCATACTACCATGACAACTCTTTAGAGGTTTAGAGAAAGATAGTACCTTTTAGAATCCCAATACCAAGATGCATGTGTAGTTCACAACTTGGCCTAAATCTCCAACTTGCCCTGCTCTAAGGGCCACAATTGCAGAATTTTTATTTGGCCATATTTTTGTCAAAATGACTTGCAAAATAGAGTGAACATTTTTCATTCAGCAAAAAATATTTAAAATGGCCTTCACCCTTCATGGTAGAGTACCTGTTATCTCTCACCCAAATTACTGCAAAATCTCATAACTGATTTAAGTGTTTGCATCCAGAATCCCATGCCCAAAGAGATTTCATAACTAAAGGGAGGCTTTCAAAACATTTAATCACTTACTCTTCTATTTACAACCCTCACATGGCTCCTCATTTAAGAAAAAAAAAAAAGCCAAAATCATCACAGTGTTTAACAAGGCATATATATTCTGAAATCTTCATCTCATCTCATTTCCTATCTCTCTCTCTATTACTCTTTATCCAGTCACACTGGCTTTCTTGCTTCATATTTTCTCCAAATGAAATGGTCTTCCTTCACAATAACTCATGGCTAATTTCCTCACTTCTTTAAAGTCATTGATCAAATATTAGTTTCTCAGTAAGACCTACAGTGACCAACCATTTGAATTTGCAACCCCTCTAAGACATTTCAGTCTTTCTTATCTTGCTTAATTTTTGTCCGGAGCATATGTCATTTTCTAAAATACTGTATTATATACGTATTTATTATGTCTATTGCTTATCATCTGTCTCCCATACCAGCATTTAAATTTAGTGAGGCCAAGAGTTTTCATTTGTTTTAAGTTTGTCATCTTTTGTTCAATGTTGTATTCCAAGCACCTGAAACATTGCTGATTCATAACAGGTGACCAATAAATATTTGTTGGCCAAATAAATGAATAGTGGATAAAAAAAATCAGAAAAAAATTTTCTACTTATTTGATGAAAAAAATTGTCAGTTGAGACTATTTTTTTTGATAAACATATCTAGTGGTTTATAAGATAGAAAAATCTAGTTTTTTACTGAGCTAATTGTTTTATTGATTTCTCTTTAGATATAGTTATGAAAATCCTTACAATATAAATTAGTGCATAGTTAAAACATTATTTTGGTATTCATTGCTGGTTTTGAGTTGTGTTCTTTAATCTCATGCCAATACTTGACATCTAGATAAATGCTGTAGGGTCTTGAAACCAGTATTTTTCCTTTTTGACTTGGGCAGAAGATATTTTCTCCAACATTGCATTAGCCTGCATTAGTCATAACAAAAGCCAAAATTTCAAAAGGCAGCAGGAACCATGGGTTTCATACAAGGCTCATAGATATTCTCATAATATGTATTTTCTCCATTTTTTCCAAATGTCTGAAAAATAGCAGAGAGAAAACACTTTTACTAACTGCGATGGCAGATTACCCTTGGGGGCAAGGGTGGGAGAGGCAGGCTCCATGCGTAAATCATATGTTCTTGGAGGGGGATTAGAGGACTCTCAGCAACAACTGTGGGGTGAAGGAGGTTAGAGAGCTGGCAAATCTAGGGGGAAAAACCCATCGTGTGCCAGATCTGTACAGCTGTGTCCACCACTGATAATCCTTCCATAGGAACAAGCCAGTTGCTTCCTAGAGCAATGTGGAAGGGCTTTATTATACAGAAAAAAAACAGAAAAGTCAGAGTCTTCTTGAGTAATTCTCTACTTATTGCTTTACTTTTGTCCCTCTAAATAATGTCTTTTTACTCCTTTCATTGATTGGATGACAACTTTCAACCTTCCTTTTATGTAAAATGGTAAACCTAAATTCTAGGTAAAAAAATATTTTTGCATAGTGACTTATTTTGCTTTTGCATTTTAAAAATATATTAGCTTGTTTATAATCAAGAAGATAACTCAAGAGTTGCTCAAGTCATCTCTTCTCTGGCATACCGAAGATGTAATTCCCTATTTCTAATCTTTTAGTCTAATTTTAGCCCATCAACTACCTGTTAGTATCTTTCTTTTTCATCATGTCCCTGTAAATCTGACAAAAAGAACATTTATTAAACTATAAAAGACTGAAATCTATAATTGTATATTTTAGTATGGTAGGTGAATTTTAAAATTTAATTAAAAGTTACTCCTAACAACAAAACTAAATTTTATTAATAATTTTAATTTTTTCTTGAACTTATATTTTGCAAAATTTCTATAATGGAAATTACTACATAATCAAAAATAAGCCTAATTAATGTTAACTAAAAGTTATTTATGCTATTATTATTAATAATATTTTCTTATTCCAGGCTATTCTTTAAACTTGTGGATTACTAATTAATTTTATATTTCTATTTATAGTTCCTTATGATATTTTCCTCTCTTTTTTATTGTTTTTTATTTTAAAATACTGCTATTACATTTTATTCTATACTATCATATAGATATTATAAAGATAATTATTGCCAAAAATTCAGAAAATTTTAAATTGAGAAATTTACAAATTCAGAAATTATTTAAATATAATATAGAAAATGAATGTTCTATAAATGCCCAACCCTAAGATGACCATTATTTACATTCTGCTGTATATACTAAAATTGTATCCATATATTTACTGTAAAATTAAATATATACACATCTCCACACACATACACATTTGAAAAATGAAGGTATGTTTTGCATATTGTTTTGTAATCTATTATTTAAATATATGCATATTCATTGAATGAATGTACCAGAATTTACTTAATGTACAACTGACAAATATTAGATTATCTCTATTTTTTTATTGTAAAGGACATCCTTCTACACATATCTTTCATAATTATATAATAATAATTCTTAGTGTTTGATACTAAACTTTGAACAAAAATATAGTACAAAGCAATCTAATAAGCTTATATAGCTTTTTTAAAAAACATTTTCTCCTATTAAAGTGATATGTTTGAAGATTTCTTTTTCAAGTTCAAAATTTATTATATTTTTATATGTAAATAATGGTACTGATAAATGCTCCTGAATTCCTGATGGAAGGAATTCAGGGTTATTAGACTAATAACCCTAATTAGACATTAGAAATGTTTAATTCAATTTTTACATTCTACTGCGTTTTCCTGGTACCTAGTTTGTAGTAATCAGAGACTTAAAACTAATTCAGGTATAGTTTAATTCCATTGCTATGTGACTTGACTTTTTTGCTGAATTCATTATTGGTCAAATTAAATTTTTTTCCAGAACATATGATATAATGTGTGTCTCTCAGAAAGCTTCTAGTATGATTGTTGTCCTCTCTGGAAATTTCAACTAGTTCCTATCATTTTTTAGTAAAATGTAATTAAAAATGCAATAAAATATTTTGAAGAAAACCAAAAAGAAATGTATAGTATATATTCCAACATGGTCTAAGATATGTTATCGTTAAAAAAAATGAAGTGGGGGCTATGTAAATTCAAAAAATTAAAATAAAAATATAAACAAACAAACAAATAAATACATAATTCAATATAAGATCTCCAACAAATTAGCCGTTAAGGAGGAGCTAGTCTCAGTCTGTCTGAAACTGTTTCCTCATTTGATGTTTCATTTGCCTTATCAACTTTCAAAGTTGTTGTGCATATCTTAGGGGATAACATATATTCATAGTTTTTAGACATTGTCAAGAGCAACTTTTTATAGGGTGTGTCAGTTAGGGTCCTAGTATAAAACAGAATTTCCACATGAAGGTTTTAATTGAAGAAAAAATAATTACATCAACTGTGTACAGAGGTATGGGCAAGGTGAAAGAAGCAAAAAAAGTAATGGAGGCTATAAGAAATTGATAACAGCATAAAAGCATTATGCCATAATAAGGACTTATGGCATAGGATAGACTAAGTCAGTGATTCTAATAGTCTGTCCCCTAGACTAACAGCATCAGTATCACCCGTTAGAAATGCAAATTATCAGGTTTCACTCTAAACCCACTGAATTGGAAACTCTGGATATAGGAATAATGAGCACTCTAGGGGATTCTGATAGAAGTTAAAAATTAACAGGTGAACTAGGTTATGCTATGGTAATAAATAATTCCAAATAAGTAAATCTAAAAATATTTGTTTTGAACTCATGTTACATGTCTATTTGGGACATATTTATTGTAGTTATTTGCAGCTTGTCTTGTTGTCTTCCTGCTAGGACCTGTTTATGCTGATGATGCAACTCCAGTTAACATTGTGACCACATCAGAGAGAAATGAGAGCATTACAGAGGGTGGTTCAGAAGTGACATAAGTCATTTTATTTTTTATTGCCAAAGTTGGTCTTGTGGTCATACCTGACTTTAAAATGTCAGGATGTATATTTCATCTATAGTGAAGTGCCCTGAATATTGGTAAAAGATAATACCATCTACATCACTACTATTTATTTATAAAAAGCCATGGAAAGAAACAGTTACCAGAGGCCAAGACAACATGGGAACATGGAGGAGGACTGCCCAGCAGGAGAGAAAATCTGTGTGGGGGAATGAGTGTAGCTATTGCTTAAAAGAAACACAAAAACAGGGACTTCCGCACTCCCTCTGTTTCTTCACAGATCAGTTTAGTGTGGCCCAGAGCAGAGCAACAAAGCCTGTATGTTATGCCATGACCAGTGTTAATTTATCCTGTGTTAATTTTTAATCCCAGAAAACTTAGTAGATCTATTGGTAGTTTCAAGCAAATATTTGTTAATTCACAGATTTATAGTAGGTAGAATTATCTTGGAAAATACAAGAGAGAGTGAACCACAGTTACTATATGAGACTTGTTTTTTTAAATCTTTATATTAAAGAAAAGAAGAGTAAGATTCGGAGAAGTTAGGTATATTGAATTAGTTTGTACAGCTAGTGTGTAGCAACACGAGGAAGTGGGTATTGTCTTGGCCAAGTTATTTTATCTTTTTGAACCTCAATTTACTCATCTTTAAAAGTGGCACTATAAAAAAAAATATTAGAGTGAACTTGAAACAATTAGGAGAGCTATCCCAAGAATGTTCCTCAGTGAAGTATCTGGCATGTAGCAGGTTCCTTGTAAATATGAATTCCTCTTGTCTCCCAAAGCATATATTCCAATGCTTTGCAAATAACAGGTGCTTAATATATAAATTATGCTTGTTGAATGGGACCTAGAATACCCACATTGGTTATAGCTATGTACTAGTTGCTGTAGATGAACATGCTGATTGAGATATCTGTTTCTGTTGGCTATGGTGATTAAGAACTTTACTGTTTAGAGTCTAGGTTTGAATCTTCACTTTGGCAGTTCTTAGCCAAACTCACTATTTCCTCATCTGTAAAATGAATATGTATAATGATGATGATGATGATGACAGTGGTAACCTTCTCATAGAGGTGTGTGTGTGTGTGTGTGTGTGTGTGTGTGTGTGTGTGTGTGTGAGTGTGTATAAAGATTAAAGAAGTTAATGCTGTAAACACTTAAAATAATTCCTGGAACAGACTCAACACTCAAAAATTGTTAGCTTTTGTTACTTTTCTGTCTTATACCAGGTACTCACATTGTTTGATAAATGCCTCTCTTGTAACACACACACACACACACACACACACACACACACACACAACCCACACATATTCTCTAAAAAACTCAAATGATATCCTTCCCAAGAGTGACCCCCTAAAAAACAGTATAAATATGTGCAAGTTTGCAGATGACATTTTATAAATGGGCACCAAAAATTCTTTTAAGCAAAAGAGGGAATCAAATGCCAAAAACCAATTAAATAATATGAAGGGTAAAACACTATCTGACACAATCAGATGACAGAGAATGAAGGCCAAGATAGCGTTTCCAGTTGTACACTCTGTTGCCCTTTTCCCCCTCATAACAGGGTGAGTTAAGGTGGAGTGTCATCCTTAACTTTGAATTTTGCTGCCTTTGTCAGTTTGTGTCACAACCTTAACATTATTTAAATGTACTTTTTTGTATTTAATATTCATATTCAGGTGTTAAAGCCATAATTTCTGTTAGTAAAAGTGACATTTCTTAAAGTTCATTATTTTTTCCACATAGAAATCTCAGACATTAAAAAAAACAGACTTTAAATAATAGAACAGAAGTGTCTTCAGGCTAACAGCCACCCCTATGATTTGTCATTTTAGTACTTGAATACTTGGAAGAAATAAGTTTGATAACACTCGACTCATCTAGCTTTGTGATTAGAAACCCAGCAGTCAGAGCTACATGTCTTAGGCAGCCCATCACATTCAGTGGAGAGCTTATATAAACTGTGTTGCTTTGACTTTTTTTGCTTGACATTTTTAAGCCAAGATGCACTATATAAAATGTCCATTAAATTTGCCAAGGATTTCAAGTTATCACAACAATGTATCTTGATGATAATCAAGAATATGGCAACAATTATATGGCATCCATCTGTGGGGTTTAGGTAAAGTACTCAACTGAACTCTTCAAATTAATTCACTTGCACAAAGCAAAATGAGTAATTCTCATCGCTGAAGGAGAGAGAATAGAAATGAGACTTGTTGAAATGTAACATGAGAAGAAATAAAAGAATACCCCAACTTATCATGAGAGTAAGAAAATGATCTTTCTGGTCAGATTTTATAGCAAACGTAAAACATCAATTTTGTCTTTCTTTTAATATGGCAGATATTTTTGAAAGTACTTCCAAAGAGTACAAAGTATTTCACATATATCTGATGCATGTACTGAATGTAGGCAACTGTTTTAGAAAGGCATGGTATTTGTTTTTAGAGTTTTACAAATACTATTTATCTTTAATGCTGTTGGTTTGCAATAATGGAGAGAAAAAGAGAGAAAAACAAGAAAAATAAATTATTCAAGCTTTGATGTTACATTGTACTAGAACATACCTTTAAATCCCACTCTCTGCTTTAATAGACTATGATGCATATTCATACATCTTTGTCATTGAAGTGTCTGTGTTCATTTCTTGGTTACAAAGAATTCTGTGTCACATTTAATGTTAATAAAACTTGGCATCATCTAAAACTCCAAACAAAAGCATTAATGTATGCATTAAACATTCGAGTCATAAAAAGAAAAAAAAATCATTGTTTTATTAAAAGATTTACTCCAAACAGTAAAAAAAAACTGAGAGAAATTTACTATATACAACTTGTCAGGAACATCTAAAACATCTCTATCATAATTCTAACAAACTATGGCTTTCATAAGTAAGTCTTTCCAAACTGTATGAAATTAATAAAAAATAAATTGTAGAAAGAAGTAGGAGATATATTTTTAAAAATAACTTTTAAAGATCTTTAATCTTTGCTGGCATTTAAAAAAGCCATTATTTTGTATTACTGTTTTCTCTGTTGGCTTACAAATATAATGATACCTGTTGACTGGAATTTCTAACCTTTTCATAGAAGTAAATTGTTGTTCAACACTTGTTTCAAGCAGAGTCGATATGTTTTGGATCCATGTTTGATTATGCCTCTAATATAGACATATCTTTTTACTTTTATTTTAAATGAAACTCATCTAGTGTTCCCTTCTTGCTAAGCAGAGTATAAAAAGTCACAATTTCTTTCTGGAAGAAAAATTTCTCAGCAGAAAAGATGCCACTTCCTCATCTTCTCTTAGTATGTTAGAGCTTCCTGGTGAGGCTTTTATTCTTTTCTAGATACTAAGTAGTAATTGTGAAGAACTACTCTCCTTAATGAGAATGTTCTTCCAAATTTCCTTTGCCTATTAAAATCTTATCCAATTCTTTGAGGCCCAGGTTAAATTTTACCTCCTCCCTTAATCCTTCTTATCTGTGCCAATTCCCATTCTCCTCTACAATCAGGATTCCAAAGGTGTCTATTGTTTTTTCCACCCACTTTTGCACATAAGTTTGTATTTAAAATATTATTTATCTTTGTAAAAGCTCATGATGGAGGTACCAAGATATCAATACACAATTCCGATTACTAGGCCCTCGAAAAGTATCTTAGGCTGATCATTTCTCATATTAATGCTGTATTAGTTTTATATAAAAATATTTCTATATGAGGTCTTAGAAAATTATAAGCATCTTTTTAAGAATACAGACTCTAAAAGTTGTGTCTTATATCTTCCTCAAAACTTTTTTAGAACCTTTAAGAAATACAGTAAAATACCGTATTTTTCTAAACATATAATTGTGTATAATTTTCTAAAAGAGATATAGTTGCTCTTTATAAAAATTCCAGGCAATAAATGAAGGGTACAATGTAATTATAATAATTATAATTGGCTAATAATATTAGATCTCAGTTTAATTCTTAGGGTAGAAGATAGGTATGTTTGTAACAAAGAGATTTTTACTTAACATTTGGAACTATTTAACTCTTCATGTTACTCACACAGTTTTAGTTCTATTATTTAATTTAAGGTTGGTTTCAGACATTAAAATTCTAATCCTCTAGGAATTTACAAAAAGAGTGAACCTCCTATGAAACTCAGAGGACTAAACTCTTTGAAACAGATTTATATGTCATCCTTCTCAATGACAACTATTGGTAGTTAGCCCCGATAACCATTGAAACCAGCAGGGAAAATAATCCTGTTACTTATATAAACTAGAATTGAGCTGGTTTTAACACATTTCACTGAGGCAAAGTAATTAAATTTCTTTGTTAAGCTATAGCCCCCCATAGTACATATTCAAGCAATCCATGAATAAAATGTCATTAGCTTGAGCTAAATTTTCTTTTGGAAGCTTATTTTTGACCCAGTTTAACCTTAATATGACAAATTTTCTATATTTGGTTAGAATTTTCTTATTTTAATCCATAGATTTGTTGTGATAAGATATTGCTGGGTAAAATATACTGGACTCCAATGGAGAAAAATGGTGATTGGAAGCCATGAGAAGTTATTTTCCTCACAAAATTTAATTGGCTGAACAATCTGCCTTTAGAAAACACATGTAATAGATCTTTTCTATATTGGGTTTCTAATAAAGCCTCAAAAAAAATTTTTGTGACCAATGAGCCCCTGTGACATAAAATGATGTGCTTTTTCTAATAAATTAAAATATGAAATTAAATTATCACCGAAATCTTGGTAAGACATAGAAGAGGATTAAGAAGAGGATTATGGGTTCTTAAGTTACTCCTAAAACTGATTTAGCTTTCTCACTTTTTTATGCCTTTATTATTAAAAACATGATTTCATAAAAATTTATATAATCTTAGCATGTAGAAAAACAATTTCCTTCCTTCCTTCCTTCCTTCCTTCCTTCCTTCCTTCCTTCCTTCCTTCCTTCCTTCCTTCCTTCTTCCTTCCTTCCTTCCTTCCTTCCTTCCTTCCTTCCTTCCTTCCTTCCTTCCTTCCTTCCTTCCTTCCTTCCTTCCTTCCTTCCTTCTTTCTTTCTTTCTTTCTTTCTTTCTTTCTTTCTTTCTTTCTTTCTTTCTTTCTTTCTTTCTTTCTTTCTTTCTTTCTTTCTTTCTTTCTTTCTTTCTTTCTTTCTGTGACAGCTAGTAACCATCTTTTCTATATCTGTGCCTTCTACATTTTTTCCCTATAAAGACACCTTTACAAAATGTTTGTGGCTTGTTGGGTATACAAAGATATTTTTTTAAAAAGAACTATTCCACACTTCTCTTCTTCTTTTTCTTTGGTAATGTAAGATGTGATAAACAAGATGAAACAAACATTTCCCCGTGGGAAGATCTGGCATAGATCTACCAGAACTAACAGTGCCAGAAGATAGCCAGGGAAAAAAAGCTCCTCATTTTCATTGTTCCTTCTGTTCTCTGCAATCCATTAGCTTTCTTTCTACTTTCTTTTCTTTCTTTCTTTCTTTCTTTCTTTCTTTCTTTCTTTCTTTCTTTCTTTCTTTCTTTCTTTCTTTCTTTCTTTCTTTCTTTCTTTCTTTCTTTCTTT